>JAFVLL020010231.1:16627-76990 GCA_021397915.2 Tor tambroides
TGTTTGATGCCCCTGATCTCACATTACTGTTTGAACACTGTTTTGTAGTGATGGGTCCTTTCCATATGACAGCGTTCCCTGGCAACAAAACGCTAACCAGGCCCCGGGCTCGCTGTCGGTGGTTACGACGGTGTGGGGAGTTACCAATACATCACAAAGTCAGGTGAGTCACACGTATGGTGTCTCTGTATGAAAACAGTAACAGTGATAGCATTGATCTTATAACTGACATTGCTTTTGATCTAGGTCTTGGGTAACCCCATGGCCAATACCAACAATCCCATGAACCCTGGAGGCAATACACTAGGGTCGGGTATGTCAGGCAACAACCCAGGGATCAACTCACCTCAGTTCCCTGGCCAACAGCAACAGTTTTCAGCCAAAGGGGGATCCAACCAGGCCTACATGCAGCAAAGCATGTATGGGCGTCCAGGGCACCCGGGAGGAGGAGGCTTTAGTGGAAGGTAATGTTTCAAGCATTAGAGATGCTGTTCCAGACAGGATGATGGGAAGTTGTTTGACAAAGTTGCTTTGCATCACTTTGGGAGATTCAATAAGCTATAGAAGAGTCTCCCATTAGTGATACTTGACACATGGTTTTAAAGCCCAGCCAATACTCAGTTCAAGGATGTTTTTCTTGAAAGGGATGATATCACCTTCTTGCTGTGCCAAGTGCAAATCCAGGAAAGATTTATGTGGCCTTCCAACAAGTTTTATTCCAATAAATAGACCTTTCTGACTCTGTAAGTTGTGGTGTAGATGTGTTATGTGTTGTGTATTGCTTCTGCTCAGTTACCCAGGTGGACCGAATGCTCCGGGTGGCATAGGCATGCCCCCTCATACACGACCGCCCTCTGATTTCACCCAACCTGCTGCTGCCGCTGCCGCGGCTGCCGTCGCTGCTGCCGCCGCCACTGCAACAGCTACTGCCACAGCAACCGTGGCAGCCCTGCAAGAGACCAATAAAGACATGAACCAGTACAACCAGGTTGGTCCCTCACTGGTTTTGGCTTCCTACCCTGGGTTTCCAAACGAGTCCTCTTATTCATCTGAACTGCTGTTGGCCTTCTCTACAGGTCTGCTCCTCTTTCCAGATGGGGCCTACGCAAGGTTACAATAACCAGTTCATGAACCAGCCAGGGTCCCGTGGGCCCCCGTCCATGGCTGGAGGCATGAACCCAGCTGGTATGGGTGGTGGTATGAATAGCTCCAACATGAGTGGTCCGCCGATGGGTATGAACCAGCCCAGAGGACCAGGGATGGGGCCCTTCGGTGGCCACGGCCAAAGGATGCCTCAGCAGGGCTACCCTGGACCCAGACCTCAGTCCATGCCCATGCAGGGCACAAAGAGGCCCTATCCAGGAGAGGTAAGACCACCAATGGCTCAAATAGACTTTCAGCAGATATTTTGTATTGGCTATTTGTGTTGCTGAACCAACTGTTTTTTTTTTTCACAGCCTATTTACGGAGGCCAGCAGTTTGGACCCAATGGCCAGTTTCCCAACCAGCAAGGGCAGTACCCTAACCCAAACGCTTCTAGAGCTCTTCCTTCACCCAATTACCCTGGGCAAAGGATGCCGGGACAACAGGGCTCTGGCCAGTACCCCCCTACTGGGGTAGCCATGGGCCAATACTATAAGGTAAATTCCTATTGCTTGGTCTTTGCAATGTTAGTAGACACAATTTTTTTGAGGAAATTGTATCATTTGGCTCACACTTTGGAAAATACCACATTCAGTTTAAACTCGCAAGTTTACTTTTGGAAGGTGAAAGAGAAGAACTAAAATATTAATAGGAGCTATCTTGCATTCTTGCTTTACACTCTGTATGCCCTTTCTTATTTCAGCAAGAGCCATTTAATGGTCAGAACAACAATTTCTCTGGAGGTGGTTATGGGTATAATCAGGGAAATGGGGTAGGTGGTGAAACTATTGTTTTATTTTCGTACACAATTATGTGTAATCTTCCATTTGTTCTCAGGGTAATATGTACAGATTTGCTGGATATTTAGTGACTGCATTCAGTAATCATGCGTCTCTTCGGGCTAAAGCCTCCTCGGCAGGTGGTGAACTACCCACATTCGCCGGTTCCTGGGAACCCCACGCCACCCATGACCCCTGGAAGTAGTATACCTCCGTACTTGTCGCCCAGTCAGGATGTCAAGCCCCCGTTTCCTCCAGACATGAAGCCAAACATGACATCTCTGCCTCCACCTCCAAGTGAGTCTCCAAAGAAACCCCACACACAACCGTTTCATTGCATTGATCTCCACTCTGTCCGTATTACAAACTCAGTCACAGTCTATCAGAATAAACCCCTGAGAACCCTTTGATCCGCCACCTGCAGCTGAGTGGGAAAAAAAGTCCCATTGCACATTTATCTAGATTCATGCATTTTTCACATCCACTCAGAGCTCATTCATAAAATATGTGCTTCGGTGGGAAAGGGTGAAACTAGGTGAGGTGAAAGCCAAACTTGAAAGCATCTTACACATTGATACTATGGTCTAAATGGGAAGACTATGAATCCATCTAATCTCAATATTTGTTCTTGTAGCCAACCCCAACGAGGAGCTTCGTTTGACGTTCCCAGTGAGAGATGGAGTGGTGCTGGAGCCCTTCAGATTAGAGCACAACCTGGCCGTCAGTAACCACGTCTTCCATCTGCGCCCCTCCGTCCACCAGACGCTCATGTGGAGGTGTGCATGTTACTGCTATAAACTGTACATGCTCTCGACAATGACATCCTTAATATTTAATGATATTTCTGTCATTATTTACACACGCTCATGTTTTTCCAAACCTGTATGATTTTCTCTCTACCGTGGAACACAAAAGGAGACGTTTAGCAGATCGTTCATGCTTCTCGTTTTTATAGAATAACAGTGAATGGTGATTAAGGGCTATCAGTCTCCAAAAATGACAAAAGACTGCCATAAAAGCACTACAAAAGCATGACTGTCTGTCACAAGTCTTCTGAACTTGTGGTCAGTATGATCTTTTTTTAATGAAAAGTCACCATTCACTTTCATGAAATGTAGTATAGCAGTGTGAACATTCTGCAAAACATCTTATTTACAGTATGAGCTGGAACATTATGAGGACTATTCCATTAACACTAGATCCTTCTCCTCATGTCCTACAGATCTGATCTGGAGCTGCAGTTTAAGTGCTATCACCATGAGGACCGACAAATGAACACCAATTGGCCTGCATCCGTCCAAGTCAGCGTCAACGCCACCCCCCTCACTATTGAGAGGGGCGACAATAAGACATCCCACAAACCCCTGCACCTAAAGCACGTGTGTCAGCCAGGGAGAAACACCATCCAGATTACGGTCACAGCCTGCTGTTGTGTGAGTAATATTCCTCCGCTGCCTTTCAATAATGTATAGTCTGTCATTTAGCGGCCATGTCAGAGAGCTGTTATACAGCATGTGATACGAAATCAGATAACACTGATTTGAAGCAGCTTCTGTTCTCTGCCTTCCCACTACATTTGCTGGTATCAGTTTTATGCTTCCCTGTCTGAAAGCTGAATGGCACAGATACTGTATCATGTAAAGGATATTCTGATGTGAAGATGCTTGTTACCGGGTTGCTACATGGTTGTTCTTCTTGCAGTCGCACTTGTTCGTGCTGCAGCTGGTCCATAGGCCGTCGGTGCGATCGGTCCTGCAAGGGCTCCTGAAGAAGAGGCTCCTTCCTGCCGAACACTGCATTACCAAAAGTAAGTAGATGCTGCATTCTTTGGAATCTGTGGATGTCTGTCACTCTGTATTATCTTCTTCATCAACCCCTAATCTTTGCAATGCCACTTGTCTGTTTTCCTGCAGTTAAAAGAAACTTCAGTAGCGTAGCAGCGTCCTCTGGGAATGCCACACTAAATGGAGAGGATGGAGTAGAGCAGACAGCCATCAAAGTGTCCCTCAAGTGTCCAATCACATTCCGACGGATCCAGCTCCCTGCGAGGGGACATGACTGCAAACACGTGCAGGTAAGCATCGTTGAAGTGTTCTTAATCATGTTATTGTTTTCCCAAGAAAATCTAGAAATCTAAAGATACATTTCCAGAATTAAGATGATATAAGTGTTTTTTTTTTGTCAGTCAAACCCCTTTGACCTAAAATGTTTACTTGAATAACCCCCTGAGATTTAAGTTAATATTTCAATAATTTAAACATTTTCACATGTTCACGGTCCTCTGTTGATTAATGGTCACATGTCATGCAGGTGACCTGTTTGAGATATATCTCAAATAGTGTGTGTGTGTGTGTGTGTGTGTGTGTGTGTGTGTGTGTGTGTGTGTACAAACACTCACAAATGTTCCCTCATGTACAATTTGGGAAACCCTGATTTAAGATAATAATTCCTTATCAGAGACATTGAATTAAATGTTGAGGTTTATGATTATAACAAATAAAACCTATATGACAAATGTAGAAAAAATATTTTAGGAAAAACTAGGAAAACTTATTAGGAAAAATGTACATTATCTTGTTATTTTTCTTCTTGAGTACATTTTCCTCATTTTAAGGATGTTTAGACTTATTACTACAAAATGATACAAAAATACTGATTATGATAATGATATTTATAGATTCTCACTCATTTGCGTTATGTAAATAAATGTGTTTGGGGATTTCCACATCATCAATGCAAAACTTGTGGCAAATGTGTGAATCAAAACAAATTGTGCAAAAACCCCACAATCCCATGCCACTGTTACTGCAGTTCTATACTGTATATGTATATTGATTGAATTTACATTTGATTTTCTGTTGCAGTGCTTTGACTTAGAGTCCTATCTGCAGCTGAACTGTGAGAGAGGAACGTGGAGATGTCCTGTATGCAAGTACGTGGCAAACCACACAAGAATTGTTTTGGGCAGCCAAATAAATGTGATACGCTGTTCCTCTTGGCTCTGTGTTTTATATGTTTCTGTCTGTCCCCAGTAAAACAGCATTATTGGAAGGGCTAGAGGTGGATCAGTACATGTGGGGAATTCTCAATGCGATTCAAAAGTAAGTTTACTACTCAGACACTGGATCAAACAGTCTTTCAGTAAGAACCCTGTAAAAATGCACCTGAGATATGATTGTTAAATTATAAATATCCCATTATTCAGTCATGAATGTTGTTCCATTCTTGCAGTTCGGAGTTTGAAGAGGTCACCATCGACCCTACGTGTAGTTGGAGGCCGGTGCCCATAAAGTCAGACATTCATATAAAGGAGGACCCAGATGGCCCTCTGGCCAAGCGTTTTAAAACCATGAGTCCCAGTCAAATGATCATGCCTAATGTGATGGATATGATCGCCCAGCTGGGTCCCGGCCCTTCACCCTACACCCCCCTGCCCCCTCAGCACGGAGGAAACAATGGTGAATATGGGGGCCAAGGTAGAGGTCAGCACCTGATCAGATTGTTCTTTCCTTTCTGTCTGTCTCATAAAACGGTCCTTAGCGTTTTACAAGCTTCATTGTTTAGGTACACTTAATTTTTTCCCTTCAATCGTAACAGTCTGAAGAACTTACACCTGTGAGCTCTTAACAGGCTGCTTTGCCATCCAAGCTGTCTAAATCTCTCTAGCTCTTTGTCTCTGCGATTCTGAGGTCATCGCTCCTCATTGCTGTTTCTCTGTTTTGTGCATCAGGCAATAGTTACCAGGGCCATGGAAACTTTGACTTCTCCCACAGTAACTCTGGTGGCGGAGCTCCCATGAATGACTTCATGCACGGACCCCAGCTCTCACATCCACCAGAAGTGCCCAACAGCCTCATGGCCCCCGACAAGCCTCTCGCCCACGGCATGCCCGACTCGGTAAATCACTTCATACCCTTAGGTTTCCAAACAACAAGAGCTGATGTTTGAGACATATTTTATTTTTTGTATTAAAACTAGGAACAAACTATTCCAAGATAGAGACCCCCTCACAATCTCTTTAAACGTTTGATATTAGTTAAAGGTCTAATGACACTAGTGTAAAATGATGCATTAAAAAAAGGAAGTGGCTAATGCCTTAGTGTTAGTTCATTGTTATCATAATTGTCATCATTCACTCAAATTTTTAATTAAATCGACACATACAGTACATGTATGTCAAGCATTAGTACAAATCTCATTGGTTCTTGAGCATCACATGCACGTTTGGGCTTCCATGTTTACCAAATGTAATGTGCGTTATGTATGTATGTTGATCATTGTTTAAATGTAAATAAAATAAAAATTCAATCTGTTTATAAAAAGTTATACCTGTTTACAGGACTTGGTTTAAATGGTTTGCTTTTAATTAGCCTTTATAACCTTTTTGGATCTTTTAAGTTTTGGTTACCTGGACTTGTAGTTGACTTTCAGGTTTCATTAAAATATCTTAATAAGGGATGAATCTGTAGCTTCTCAAACAGAAATTTTGCCTGAGAGGTTTGGTCCCTAATTCATCCCTTTTAAAGCCTCACCGCTACAGCTATCTAAGTACGTATGCACCTCTAGAAATAACTTGTGAAAATTACTGTCAGACTTTGCCTGCTGGCTTGCCAGTTCAGTACTGCCATTAACATTATTACTTTTGATACTAACATGAGGTGTTTCAAAATAAAAGTCTCATATTTTACACTTGCTGTAATCTTCTTACTAATAAATCTACACGTCTCTGTTTTTATGTGTTGATTTCAAACTCGGAAAATCTAAATCGCCCCAAAAGTATGCAAATGAACTATTTTCCTCTTAGTATTAAGACCAAAGTATACTTTGGTTTTGCGTATTTTGTCAAATATATTGTTTTGCAAATCATCTTAGTT
The DNA here is from genome assembly GCA_021397915.2 of Tor tambroides. Classification (NCBI taxonomy): domain Eukaryota; kingdom Metazoa; phylum Chordata; class Actinopteri; order Cypriniformes; family Cyprinidae; genus Tor; species Tor tambroides. Next base: position 23,424 of record JAFVLL020010231.1, read on the forward strand.
TTATGAAGGCGTATGTGCTCTGGAATCATCTGCATGGCACCTGTCTTGCTCTCTGTCTGTCTATGGCTGCCACTAGAGCTCTCTCAGTCAGAGTGCTCCACTTTATGCAGATAGACTCATCGCTCCTCTCTCCTCCCTCCGCAGATGCCCCATCCTGTGAGCGCTGATCAATCCCATGCTTCCATGCAGCCAGGCATGCATGCATCCCCTCACCCCAACAGCCAGTCAGCTCAGCCATTGCATCACAGCGGCCCCCAATCCTCCCAGCCCCCACGCCAGCCCCCGCCCCCCCAGCACCCCCAGCAGCCAGGCCAAAACAGTCACCCACATGCCGACATGACCTTCAACCCCGCAGCGGACGGGCAGGCAGGTGGCCAGGGACCTGCAGACATGCCCGAGCCTTCTCTGGATGTGAGTATCCACACTGATGGTTGTGTGGGCTTCTTTTATTTCTAGAGTCATGTGCTACTTACATTTCTCTCAGAGTCATGTGAGGCTCACGCTTTCCTCATGGTCCAAAGCTCTGAGCATTCTAAAAAGTTCTGATTTAAGAAATATTCTGGATTCAGTACAAGTTAAGCTCAATCATTTGACATATCCAATTTTAGAACTTGACAACTTAATGCCATAAATCCTAAAAGATTATTGCCATAAACCTCTAAATGATTGTTTATTAAACAGCTTTACAGCTCAAATAATACTCAAACAACAAATAACGCTCAAATAACCCAAATTTAATATACCTGCCTTTTATAAAATTATTAGCTTAATTTCTAGCCAAAAATTCAGTTCATTTCTATTCTCAGAGCCTCATTATAACCTTGATTTTTTTATTTTATTTTTTTACTTTTTACAAGGGTTGAATCAAGTTTTTTTTTGTTGTTTGTTTGTTTTTCCTTCTTATATTATGCCACAAACACTGTCATCTGAGCTTAACATGTATTGAACCCAGTATATGTCTGTGTATATTCCCAGTGTTTTTAAGGTTCTTTAAGGTCATTTGCAAGATTGTAACGTAAATGTGTAAACGTAAATGTGTATGTCTCTCGCTCTTCGCAGCTTCTGCCAGAACTGGCGAACCCAGACGAGTTGCTGTCATACTTAGACCCTCCTGACCTCCCAAGCAGCAGCAATGACGATCTGCTTTCCCTTTTTGAGAACAACTGACTTCCTTCGGTCGGCCTTTTGGAGAGGCCCTAATTTGTTTGGCTGTCAGGAATCGAGAGGCACCTGAAGACTGACTCTGTACTTTGCAAACAGGAAACAGCCATCCCTTTGCCTCTTCCTCATGTAAATATCTCACTCTTTTACAAGCAACCTTTTCCACACATATATGGCAGCCATGTTGGTTGGCACTAAAGTGATATCTTTCAATACTAATGGAAATACATGTGCAGCTATAATCAGTTCATATGAATACGTCACACAGAACTGTGTGTGTGCTCACTAGGAAAGTATTGTAGCATTTTTAATTCAGATTTTTTTCCTTTTGTGAAAAGAAGACCTGAATATAAAAAAAAAAAAAAATATATATATATATATATATATATATATATATATATATATATTTCTTCCTGTACCGGCCTCTGTGTGTCCGCAATCTCTTGAAGGTTTGTTCTTCCAAGCTCTACCACCATGGCTTCCCAAGTCCTCGTCTGCTGGATGTCCACACTGTTTGTCTGTCCATCTCCCTCGAGAAAGCACAAGAGAATGCGTAAAACTGCACCTGGAAGCCTGTAAGGGAGACAACAAAAGGGAAAAAAGCTTATCTCGGAATCACCAGAATGATCTAGCCCTCCCATCCCAGAGACTAATGATGGGAGTTTTGCGAAAGTCCTCCAAACACTCCCAAACTCTCACGCCACGGGACACGATAATGTGCTCCGTTCTAGTACACCGCGCAGCTTTGCACCTCATTTTGTAATGTGATTCATATGTCCAGCACCTTCAGACATATGCATCATGTTCTAAACAAATGCTAGAGGGCATCACGGCATGCATTCTTTTCCTTCTCGAGACAGAATTGCAAACATTTCAGCACTGTACCCATAATATTGTGCATCTTCCGACAGACTGTTCCTCCTCCTCCCGCAACATCCTGTGGATTCTCCACACTAGCGGTCACAGAGCAAGAAGAAAGCAATTCACATTTCAAAGGGAAGGCAGTCTTGTGTCATCTGTCTTCTTTGTGAGTTCTCTTCATGCATGAGGCTTGGTCGTCTTAGGCCCTTGATGTTTGTACCCCTCTTCTGACAAACTGCATACAATGTTGAAACATTCACTGTTGCCAATCGCCCCTTATTTTAGTGATACTGTTTTTTTTCCCTCAATCATTTCTTCTGTACTGTTTTAATTCAGCCTTTTATTCATGAACTGTTGTGTTAAAGTTTTATTTTATAATGCACAATATATTGTTCATATAATGGTAATTTTTTTTTTTTTTTTCTGTTGTTACAATCATACAAATGTACAAAAGTGTGTACATTTATCACAAGATGTCCATGGATTACCAAAGTTATGCACCCTGATTTGAGAAGGTGGCCCAAACCTATTTTGACAAGACCATTTTTAAAATGTTACCCATAGAATTTAATCAAATGTATAATGTTTCACTTTTAGCAATTTGTTTACAAGTAATATCATAGTAATTACACAGCAAACAATGAAGAAAGTGTTAGAATATGTTCTGTATTTATAGATTTTTAATTCCATTATATAATGAAGCTATATATTATCTCAATACCCATCGATGCATTCAATTCTTACAGAAAATGTACATTTCAGTAAAAATTCGGTCAAACTTTGAAGGTTAACAACGTCCATGTTTACAAGATGGATTTTCTTAAAGATTTTTTTGTTTTTGTTTTTAAATCAAAACGGCCCGCTTGAAAATAGTCAGTATTTATGATATTTGTAACGACATTTCCATGATACTGATGTTGCTCAAAGACTGTTGAAGAAGGCTGACATATGTACAATTTAATACTGTTTGGGATGTGTTTTGTTGGATGAAATATCACCGTTGAAACATGTTTCCATTTTAAGTTATTTTTGTTATGATTTGCAATATTAGTTTTTAGTTTGTTTGTTTTTTCCTGTTGTTCTTGGTGTAGAATTGTGTACAAAAATGATGTTTGTTGTTGACAATTGAAATACTTTGAACTCCAACAGGAAAACGTGGGTTCAAGTTCTATAGCGTTTGTCTGTAGTTCACTTGTATATCCTTTTTCAAAGATGCACTGCCACATATTCGTTCCCACTTGGTAGACACAAATAGGCATAAACTGAACTTAAAGACTCCTAAAGTTGTCGGCTCTGAGCTGTCACGTACTATCGATGTACAGTTGTTGAAGAGGCAGTGAGTGCTGAGGCAGGAACAGAAAGGTTTGAATGAAATAGATGGTGTGTTCACTACTCAGCCACAGGTGAGGGTTCAGTGAGGGTCAAAGGAAAAAAGGGGAATGGGCACATTAGGGATGCATGTACATATGTAAATGATAAATAGAGACACGTTAACAGAAATGTATTCATTTTCCCCAGGGGAATGTGCATTGTGTATTTAGAATTTGTAAAGCTTGCATCCTCCCATCAGAATCTAAATTGGGTAAAATGAATCTGTGTTTGTTAGCGTCTGTGGAACCTCTAAGCATTTGTTCACTTTTGTAAAATATTCATCCCACATGACTGAGGAATTTGGGGAGGGGATAAAAGAGACACATTTGTTTTACATTTGTGTAATATTTAGCTTATGTGTATTGCTCCATTTCTTGTGTACTTAATAAGGTGCTACAGAAGATGATGAAGAAAATCCTGGGGAAATAATTTGGACAATAGGGACACGGGGCCAGGAGTGGTTCCAAAAGATTGTAACCAAAATCCAGAGTTTGTACAATTTTGATATCATGATCAGGAAAATTAAAAACAAATATGAGGTACAATCTGAGGTGATTGGCACCAAACGTTGCAGTTGTCTTTGCTTGTACATTCTGTTGTACAATCATTTCATATTCTAAACTGGTCAGAAGAAAAAAAACAAAAAAACAAAAAACTAATTGTGATTTTTAGTCTTGCAAAACTGTATGTAGTTAGATGCTGTGACATCCTAATATTTATCTAATAAATATGTATTCAGATGAAACAACCTTCCAGCGTTTCTGATGTTTCATTTGGTGTGCATGCGTAGCTTTGAGAATCTGCAGTGAAAAACCACAGGCTTTACAGTTACTGCAAGAAAACAACCACAAAGACCAAATGGGAGGCAAATGTTTTCTCTGTAAAAAAGGCTTTCTCAAGTGAACACATGAGGGATAACATAGTGGGGAGTTTCATCAAAGTTACTCGAATCTTTTGAATCAACTCGCTAAAAAAGATTTGTTCAGACTAGGCATTTTTACAGATTACACAGGTAGTTTACAGGTGAGCGATTCTTTTAGGCTAATTATTATCTCAACTGACTCACTCACTCACGGTGAAAACACCGACTCGTCCAAGACCAAAACAAACATTAGCCATATTAATAATTCAAGAGTCCAGAAAGAGTGGGCCTATGTAGTGTTTTCCCCACAAATGACATTGCCTATTTATTTCTCTATTTTGTTGACTGCTGCGAATGCCTCGCTGTAGAAAAATAGAGTTCGTTTATCTATTATTATCAGTCATTAGTTTCATAATTTTCTGAACCCTTTTCTCTCTTCTCTCGCCTTAAACAGTCCAGTTTTAAGATATGCTGTTTTGAAATTTAGCCACAGTCGGGCTGGAAAGCAAAGTGAGAACTGTCCAGCGCGAAAGAAAACTTATATCACGTGACAATAACAACGTGGTCTTTTTTCATTTGAATATTGATGATCCCGAGAAGCTTAAAAAGTAATTGATTAAACCGAATCAATATGAATTATTATTTCATACTCACCAGACCACATGGTGTCGCTGTTGATTTTAACTTGACGCTCTTGATTCTCCTTTCCTTGACCATAGAAGAACATGTCACGTGCTGTGTATATGGTGTACGGTAGTGTAGGCCAGTTATAACCTTTGAGTGCTGATTCTTATATGTATTCGTTGATGGGTTTTCAACACTACAGCAAGAAAAATGTTACAGATGAAAAATCGTATGAAATATTGCTCTGTCGCAATCGCTGCGAACAGACTGGTTTCAGGACCGGTGAAGAACCCTGTTGTCTTTATGGATATTGCAGCTGACGGCGAGTTCATTGGAAGAATTATTATTGAGGCAAGTCATGGGGCATTTAAACTGAACCACCGTTATTTGTAATGTAACAAAATGTTTGAATCAGAGACTGTTACAATGAAAAGAGCGAGGAAATAGAAACAGCCATTTTTCTTGCCAAGGAATCCATCCAATGACTGAAACTTGAATGATTCATGTTTTTGTTGTGAATATGGCAATTCGTTAATAGTAATATTTATTAATATTAATAACGATAATTATAATATAATGATACTTCATAACAACTATAATAATAATTTATTATTATTATTATCGTGTTCAGTAATTATTATTATTCAATTCATATTAATTTTCTAAAGACAGTTTTTTTTGTACTTTATTTGCAGCTTTATGCTGACGTTGTACCCAAAACAGCTGGTAAGCAAATATAGGATTCATAAAAATAATTAATTAATATTATATATACATTTTTTTAATAATATTTATATGGCCTTGCACAAATTACAGACAAATGAAAATGTACAATCAAATATACAATGTACAGTTAATTTTATATATAGTATATAATACACAGTACAATGTATAATACACGATTTTAAAAAAATCAATATAAATTTCATAGTTTTATACAGTGCAGTTCTCGTATTGGTTCTTGTCTTTCAGCAAATTTCCGGGCCCTTTGTACTGGAGAGCATGGCTTTGGATATAAGGGCTCAGTATTCCACAGAATCATCCCTAAATTCATGTGTCAGGTAAACTAGTAGTGCTACTGTTCATTGTGCCCTTTAGCATTACCATTATTTATTATTTATTATGTAAAATGCCATCTTATCTCTTCAGTTTTATTTACTGGTTATGAGTTATGTGTTTTGGTCCTAAGGCCATCTAATGATTGATGTTTTGCTGACAGGGTGGAGATTTCACTAATCATAATGGCACTGGTGGAAAATCTATTTATGGAAAGAAATTTAACGATGAGAATTTCAAGCTGAAACACACTGGACCAGGTGATGTCTCTACAGTTACTGTACCATACTTACCATGAACTGTCACAAAAATAGAGAGTACAGCTTTTGACTACACATGGGATGATACATACAATTTTCTAAGAATCTGTAAAAGGTTGTAAATGAAATGTGTTTGCAATAACAGAGTTTATGGTTCTATAGTCACACTGGTGGCTGACAACATAATTTATTCAAAAATAGTTAATAATGCAGCTTGTCAGTGGAGGACAATCCAATTCTGTGAAAATCCATAGTACCTTTCTGCATGTGTCTAGACATGGTATCTACTCAGTTCCTCTGGGATCTGATTCAGCTCAATTTCATCATTCCAAGCCTGTGGAAATGTGCAAAAGCTGCATGTGCATCTGTTTACAGCCACAAGGTGGTAGTAAGGCTCCCTCAGTTGCAGAAATCGCTTTTGTAATCTTCAAACAAATGACCTACTTTCTAAGCAAGTTAAAGCCTAGTGCATTTTTGGTGCCAGGGGGATCCTACACCAGCAAACCCTCTTGATAGATTAATATGGGCAAATAGTGTTGGGTTGTGTAATACATGACTGGATGTAATTGTAGTAGAGAGCCGTAACTTACCCAACCCAGATGTTGTCTTTCATCCAGTGCCCCCTGCTGCTTTTCAAACTCTTATTTTTTTATTCTCTGGTTGTTATTGTGGAACTGTTGATTGTTAGATTTTCCCTGAATCTCTATATCATTAAATTATTCAAAGTGACAGATTTGCCCATAAAAAGCATACAGTAACTCAGGAGGTGGTCTGATTTTCTCGCTGTCTCTCTCTTGTAGGTGTTCTGTCTATGGCGAACTCTGGGCCAAACACAAATGGATCCCAGTTTTTCATCTGCACTGCAAAAACAGAATGGTATGATGGTGGAAAGGTTTTTGGTTTAATTGTTACTCATCTCAAGTGTTGATGTTCCTGTCGTTCTCTTTCAGGCTTGATGGCAAACACGTTGTTTTCGGGCAGGTCAAGGAGGGAATGGAGACGGTCTCTGTAATGGAGTCCTGCGGCCTACATGATGGAGGAACTGTGAAGATGATTGTCATCACAGATTCTGGAGAACTCAAGTAACCAAGGATGTGCATTCATTTCAATGTGATCAAACGTTTTCACAACCAAACTGCTTATACATGTAATTTAAAGTAAATGATATTCTTTTTTTACATTTGTTACCCAAGTACCTATTGTCATTTTAATGTGTCAGTCTGATCCATTAAGGTGTTTTATGCTTACTAAGTAAGCAAATGACTCTGCAAGTATGGTGATTACTTACCCCTACACAACAAATCTTGCTTACGGGTCAAATGCCATGGCCCACAAGGAAATTTATACTGTTAACGCCTCTTTTTTTGGTTTTGAAATTAGGATAAAAGCTATACGGAGATTGTTTACCTTTTTAAGAACTATGCCAGAGAAACCCCAGGAGGTTTTTTAAATAAATAAATTACACACAAAACTGGTTTTGACATATGGAATTTCTTCCAGGATATTTGCATCCTGTGCCCATTTTTTTTTTTTTTTTTTTAATGACTCAAGGCTGTTTTCCAGATGAGGGCCGGCTACAACTGCAGCAGTATATCTGGTTGCGTGGCATGCTTTTTAAATCTTCCTGAGAATGATCCCAAACCTTTTTTTAGACTCTATCCAGCGACAAGATTTCCTGTCCCCCTAAAGCAGGATATGACATCCTGTTTGGCTATGAAGATTCTCCACCTCCACTTTCAGCAAGAGTCTTCTGAACATGTTCATACAATAGTTGTGGAGACAGTTGGGAATATGAGTTTGTCAGATGTGTTCCATTATAACTGCAGCCAGCTGACATTCGCATACCCTGAAAAGAAAATGAGCAGTCCGTTTTAGACGGTGTGTAGGTGTAGCTTATCACAGTAATGCCTTATGAAAGTAAATTATGAACCTTTGTGGAAAACAGTGCTCTTTCCTAAATGAAACCATATGGGGTCTGAACTCAAAACTGGTTTGTTTGACTTCTCCGATTGCAATGTTGCTATAGAGACATTCTCATTCCCGCTCTGTTTAAGTCTGCATTGTTGCAACAAACTTGATATAATTTGGGCCTCCACCCTCTAGTGAAGTTTAAGGGATTTGGAATGTGTAGACCAATTACTTAAAGTTGGCTTTGAGAGTAAAGCCAGCGTCATCGCCAAGTCCTGATGTTCACATACAGCGCTCATGTGTTTACAATCATTACAAGTAATTAGGTCGAGCGAAAAAAATTACACATCTGTGTCTTCAAACCTGCGCTGTAGCGAAGACCAGGCGAACGCTGAACTGAAAGAAACGCTCTTCGGGGCTATTCGACAGTAAATGAATGTGATATCAGAATGACAACTGTTCCCCAAGGCTTCAGACTATGGTTTTCAATTACACAAGCAGCATTCCCAAGGACCATATCTAAATAATTAATCAGTCCATACCGCATTCAGCGTGACTGATTTAAAATGGACACAATTTCCCAACGCCCAGACACGGGCCAAAGAACATGTTGAAATCCAAAAACAGGCTGTACGTATATTTGGCACAGATTGAACAGAAATATAGATCATTGTGTGCTATTAGGAAAAAAAGAATGAAACAGAGACATGATTCACTTAGTCAATGTTTTAATCGAACAAACTTCTAAAAGCACAGTCTTCAGTTTTCCTAACTTAACAAATAAGGCACATATCGGAATGCCGTTTCATGGACGCAAAGCAACAGATTTCATCTCGTCCTACATTCTAGCACACTCTCTCATCAACACTTTCTGTTGCTCGGTCCACTCCAATATGATGACAAATATTTTACAGACATTACAAACATGAGCGTTAAATCAGTACATTCAGTAAATCTATTAATGGTACTGGAAATCCTAGGAGTGAATAGGCATTTATTAATTGACTAACAATTAGAGAGGTGTATTCTACAAAAGCTATCTTGGCAAGAATTAAACATTAATATTAAATAAGAATACATTGCACAAATGATAAATCTTGAATCATTTAAAAAAAAACATGCACATGCAAACCTCAGTCCCACACACTTGTTTGAAAAATAGTCTTCGATTTTTTTTCCATTTTTACATACGAAGAAAAATATTTCGACATCATTCCTGGACTTGGCAGTAACTGGAGACGGCTAACTAGAGCTCACAGTTTCATACAGTATAGGCCTGATTCACAAACACATTTCGACCATGTAAAAGTTTGTACGTGCAATTCAGTGTTATGGTCAATGACTGGAGTTAGTCACGTTTTTTGCCACTGTTTTGCGTCTATAAAACACCTCAGTAAAAAAGCCCTACGACTTACAGTGTGTGAGTCAGTCTCTGTTATGTGAAAAACAGCTGTTTGTGATGTTAGAAGGAGTGTTATAGGTTTCCTATAAATGCAAATCAAAACATTCATGCTGTATACCAAGACACGCAAAGATTCTAAACAACGTTGAAGCACACGTATGCGCTCGTAACAGGTAAGGTTACTATATACCGATAACATCTAGAATAACAAAACACAAATAAAATGGCTTGTAAGGGCATAATAATTATGTACCAACTTTTGAATAATATTCTATGTAGTCATCAATATTTTCTTCATAGAGTAGCTTCTGTTGCATATTTTATACAAAAAAAGAATTGTTAAAAAAAGAACAAAATCCTTCCATAAATATTTCTGTAGGATATAACCAAAGATTATTGTAAAACATCAAAGGAAGAAAAAAAACAAACTCCCAGCTCTTTTGCATCTCAGCATTTTGCCCTTTTTCACATACAAAGTTTTAATATTGCATCATAACATTTCGAAATAGCTAACTTGATAATGATGGTAATCGAATATATACACAAAACACATACTAGTATCTTTGTAAGGGAAAACAACAAAATCTTGTCTGGATATCAAATTGCTCCAAAATCTTCATTATCTATATTGTTTCCAAAATACACATACCTTTAATAGAAAATAACAAGTTTATACTGAAAGTGAGCTATAAAAGTCAAGTATATGTATTTCAAGACAAAAAACACATGCGCAAAAAGCACTTTGTATAGTTTTAAATGCATGTACACTGTCAATACCACAAGCTCTGTCTTTCATTCAATATAGCAGAAATCAGGGAAAGCTCATTTACGTATATATGCCTTCAATCATTTTAGTCACGTATATAGTGCAATGCAACTATTTTGCAATAATAAAGCACATTTAATAACGAGGCCTCAATCTAGTGGTGCATTGGGTCATCTGTTAAAGTGTACAGTCCTGACAATAAATTGAATTGATCCCAAAGATGCAAGGAAATCATTTTGTGTAGACTACCAGCTATGGGTGATCAGCAGTGATTATGATGAGTAATCGTTTATTTCACTGCTTATTTTCATTACGCCATTCATTACGGTGTTTATCAAAAAGCAGAGTAACTCATTCCAGCCTAAATGAGGCCTGAAGTAAACCTTGGCATGTAAGAATGTACACACAGCGAAGCCATTAGCAACACCAGAAAAACACGGTTACCAAGAAATAAAGGGTCTCAGAAACAATGATGACGTCCAAAGAACAAAGCAGCGACTCACAGCCTTGTTTTTTTATTTAACAGTGATCTAATGATTGACTCCCTGGCAGTTTATACTCCTTGAATTTCCCATCAGAAACTCAAACCCATTTTTTTCAACTAAAGTAAAATTAGCTGGTTTACATTTTCAGACGTCTAATCGGCTCCTTTAATTCCTAGATCTGCTGACATTCTCATAAAAATCCACTCATAACTAAACTGTGCTACATACACTCAGACATTCCTTCAGGACGGTGAGTCATGTCTTCATCTGAGTTTATCCCAATAAATGAAACACAACTAATATTCAACAGAAAATACGTGGACTCCAACGATAAGTAAACAATTATACACACTGTATTTACCATGTAATTGCGTTTAACTTCATATGTACATCTAGGATTAACAACGCAATGATGACACAATTCTCACAATGTCCGTCTACGACTTCCCACTGGAACACGTAAAGCTACATTTATTGTTCACAATAAATCCTGGGCCACACTCAAATATGATCAATTAGTACTTTGTGTGAGCCATAACAAGAGGTAAAGGCACATAGATGAGATCCTGTACACACTTACTTCCATCCAAATATTAACACCCTCCCATCATAATGCTCTCAGACGTCTCTCTCCAATTGTCTTCTGATCAATCAAATGTACCCAAAGTATTTTCTCGTTACATCTCAAAAAAACTCTTCAGCATTACTTACTTTGTCCTTCTTTTCCCTTTACAACCATATATTTGTCCACTCAAATAGAAAATGCTTCCCAAAATCACAGTTTAAACAGGGTGTAATTCATCAGGTACGTTTGTAGCCAATGCATAAACATACACATGTGGGGTTAGGCAATAAAAACGTTAAAAATTAAGGATTTCATTCTGAGATATGACCAGAATGATTGTGTAAACAGCGGAGAATTTCTTTAATGAAACATATTTTAGTGCAAGGGTCAAATTCAACATTCTTAAAAATAAAGGTTCTTTATGCATCCATGGTTCCATTAAACATCCCTAGAACCTTTCCAATGCAAAAACTGTTCTTCTTCTATGGGGGGAAAACCTTTTGTAACCTTTATTTTCAAGAGTTGAGGATGTGAATGACTCATTTTGAATTTAAAAATAAATGTGTTGCATAATATTGAAATGAATTAACGACTTTTTCTAGAGTGCTGTTTATATAAGACAGATGCACACTATTTCATCTGAGATGTGTCATTCAAACACACTCTTTACCCTGAGGCAAATATCTCAGCGAAGAGCAGGCGTTATGTTTTTAAATGTTAGCACATGGACTGAAAAGCTCACATTTTGACCCCTGTACCAAAACACTTCAGCTTTACATGGGTTTCTAAGACGTTTGAAGCAGTTCTCTGGCAACAATTGACAACGTACGTAATCACATTTCAAAGGATGGTGACGGTCAGCTAGCCATGGCTTTGTTTCGATCATCCACACACTTCATTCGAACTGATGACTCTGCATAAGCTGCAATGGTTTTGCATAGTTGCCAACAACTCGATTCAAATGCCTCCAGGGCTGCATTTAACCAACTTGACAAAAACATCTCGGATTTGGCAATTCATACACGTACGTGAAAGATATAAACTACCTGACGCGCTAATCCGAAGCATTAGAAAGTTCTATTCTACAGTAGTTTCTAATGGCAAGAGGTGGGGTTAGACAATACCTGTCCAGGTATAAACACAGATGAAATTATCCCAGTTTAGTTAATTCAATTGCACTACGAAACGATACACAAACATAAATAAATATGTGACACAAAAGCTAGGGATGGAAAGTCCATTGTCCCTCTGTTAATTCACAGTTAATATGATGTGCTATTGACCCAAGAACTCTGCAAAGGCACACTGGGCCCTTGTTTGAGCAAACTAACGTGACACCTTTAGTGCTCGGCACATCCTCATAGTTCACTTGGCAGGGAGAATGAAGGGAGAGTCTGTAAACACACAATCAGGGGATGCAATGGTGAGGTAATCCACTGCGTCCCGTACGGATAGAAATACTGTCCCAAACATATTCAATTGTCCATTATACACAATAAATGCGTCGCATGCTGCTGATACACAAAGCCGTTACTAGCGTTAGAGATATTTACATGAATATTTTGGCAATTTTCACTTTTTCTTGGAGCGCTTGGTAGGCGAAGCAATGGGAAAGGGTGGAGACGACTCGATCCCTTATTGGGCATCGCGAAGTGGCAGTAGTAGCCTGTGACCTTTGCACTTCTCGCACAGATGCTGCGGGTGTTCCTTGCTCTGGTCGGAAACGTCCAGGCCGTCGGGTTTCTCTAAAGGACGCTGAGAGGAGCAGAACATGTGAATCACACTTTGAGTGCATGTGTACTTCTGTCCACAACATCAGTCAGGTTGAAACTGGAGATTTCTTTTTGCGTTTGGCTAGACTCTTTGGAGATATGGTTTTGGAGACGAAGTATCAGGATCGCGTAGGTCCAAGTCTCAAACCACAATGGACCAACCGCAGGGGTGTGTCAGAAATTTGTTTAGGACGGCTATCAAGAGCCAAGTCGTCCTTGTTGTGTTTGCAATCGCTGCCAGAAGTACATGTTTTGTTATTAAAACGTCATTTCATTTTTTCCCCTCAGTAATTTTGCAGAGATTAATATACAAGAGGATTCCAAGCAAGTTTAGGTGCCTACAGGATTCCATCGCTCAAGACGACAACCAGGGAGGGAAGACTCTATAGCGAATCTTTGTCTTGGACTCGACGCAAAAGACACTGAGAATGTGCACGAGCCAAATCTTTTTGGCTGCTGATCACAAATAATACTTTTGCAATTGTTTGTTTTCCCACCCATTGCTTTTGGAAGATAGTTTTACAATCTTGTTATTCTTTCCTGTACGTCTCAGTTGCGCTCGGTGAATTACGGAAAACCAGGTTACGACGGGCCATTGGGAGGAGACAGCGCTGTAACCCGAGGGAGTGTTTGCTTGTGAGCCAAAGGCTTTTGTGAATGATAATGAGAGGAAATGTCTAATACCTCTGTGAATTAATAATTTGGCAACTGCAGCCTGATGCTCTTAATAAGCAGAACGAATTCCTGCCAAAACCAAAAAAGCCAGGAAGCATGGGAGGACTTTATATAATACCTCTGCTCCATGTCTGCTCTCATACTGTAAAGATGTCAGCCGTGTTCCCTGTGCATGTCGTTAAATATGAGAATGATAAAAGCAGGGATCTCCGGACGCCTGCTTCTCGAGCACATTCTGGCTATTTTATGCAGCAGTGTGGCATTGGCACTTACTCAGATACTTTCACTTAATCGTCCATCGGGAGCGGTTGGAGATATAAAATACTTTACGGCATACAATCTGGAGTATTGAGCGATTTCCATACTGCACGACTTGGAAGAATGATTTCCATTGTGAGAGAACAATAAAAGAAATTTTCATATGTTTGCTTGAGTTACAGGGAAAGACGGCCAGCTGCAAACCCTTAAAGGCTTTTTGATATATATTGCAGTGTGCTGCACATCTCGCACGCTTACTGCAGGAAACACGTTAAATAGGTGAGACTGAAAAGCTAAAGAATTTGCTTGTAAGAAGGGAATTAACCATAATACTCTGTCCTGTGGAAGAGCTGGCCTTCTCAACAGCTGGTTCCTTCGGTACGATGGCTGCTAATGCTTGTGAATGCAAAACTACTTGTAGTGAAGGTAATTGCAGTGAATGCTTCCTTCCCGAGAGCTATTCGCATGCTTACCTGCCTAGAACTGTGTAGTGCTTTTTTAAAAACAAGGTTAACCAGCAAGTCTACAGACGTCATTTAAGAATAACAACATTAATGCTTTAACTCTTGCCGTATTGTATATACTACAAAATAATAACCTAAAAATGCATTTCATGTGGAAATATCTGAACAAATAGATTTTATTCAACATTATTTAACATCAATCCAAATACAGCTTTTTTAGATAACATTTGTAGGTTGCCACTTTTTACAGTGTAGATGAGTTCAGTGTTCATAGTCTTCCTGAAAAATGACCCCTTCTTGAGTTCAAGGGGTATTTGGGTTAGACAGATGCCTTGAGTTTGTGTCTCAGGTTTCAAGGGTACCTGCTGGGCCCCATCTATAAGAAATTCTTGGAAGATTCCACCGTATGTGCTTACTCAGTTAACTGACAGATTAGAAAACTTGCATGTAGTATTTTAGCAATACAGTGTCAGATTATATGAGCTGTTAAAAGATGGATACTGTACCTGTTTATGAGGATAAACATTGATATGGCATTTGATGCATTCCTGTCCCATGTTGGCCCAGGAGTTCCCACTCATCCACTTCCTCTTGCACTTAGGGCACTTGTATTCACCAAAGCACCTCTTCTTGCCTTGGTATGGAGTCAGTCCTTCACCTTTGGGTCTTGCCTAAGAGGACATGTCAGAGACAGAGTCTGATCAATGAGAGTTTAGCTCAGAAAATCAACATTCTTCCGATCAGCCGAAACAGTTCTGTCTTAGTGCAGCCCGGAAGCAATTTGAAGCTTCTGTGGATTGTGGAAAATTTGTATAAATTTGTGACTGACCAGATTTTATGCAAATAAGTAAAGCATTGCACACAATCTTTGATGTTATTGAGAACAAGCCAATACTCTGTTGTTTTTCTTAAAACATTTGGAATGGTAACAGCTGCCGATCATCATGCAGTTTTGATAATAAACAGCTTTGACATTTTTATTAAATTCTGATAAGCCGATAATTATTAACTGATAAATGGTTTATATTAAAATTCTGCACATTTTTGTTTAAATGAATTCAAAATAAAAGTTAATTTGGACATTACAAACTTACAGAATGGAAATTTGGATATTCATTTTGAGACCTTTTACTTACAATAATCATGAAACTTAATTATCAAATATACAAGAAGTAGAAAACTTAGTGAGCAAGAGAAATTACTACGGTAATTACTAAAATCTATAGGATTGGCTTTTTTTTCCCCCTTTACAGCATAAAATGTTCTCACAAGGATTATATTATGGGAGTAGTTTCAACAAAGTGAGTCAATGCTGACATCAATATCTAGGCCTCTATAACAGCAAAAAGAAAAGACTAAGTTTTTCCTTGAGCATCACAAAGCATCATTTTGGTCAAATTTTGTCCAAACCAAACACACTTAAAATGCTTAACTCGAGTCTGTCAAACCCTGTCACAACTGATTCTATGCTGCACTGCGAGAAAACACACAAAAAAAACATCTAAACAAAATGTTGATACTTACAGAGAGCTGCTAACTTGAAACGTGACACTGTTTTTTTTTTTATCTTCTTAAAATGAACAAGATGCTATGTGTGGTATGGCAGACTTTTGCTGAAGAGTTCAAACTCCAAACCACTACACAAATTTGAGAACTCTGTATATGGGGAATTCTAATGATTTTAATTATGTAAGTGATTTCAAACCTCAACAGATAATTGCGGTGTGGTCTCAGTATGCTTTCTGGTCACAGAGTGTACATTATTACATACCCTCTGCTTCCTTTTTGACTCGGCTCTCCTAAAAGAGAACAGAAAAGTGGCTAGTAGTGCATTATGAGCACATACTGCATGAGTGTCTATGATTTTTACCAAATTTCTGTGACACTAAACAGGATTTAAGATGTGAATCCATGCATCCAACCGTGTGTAATCTTGCATAGCAAATCACTGGCTACCGGAGTGTTTATTCCACACTGTTAAGGGGATAGGGAGGCCTAAAGCTCCTTTACTGGTGAGAGGATTGGGAAATGAAGTTCTAGGTCCCATTTGAGCAAAAAAGAAGTGATATCATTTATTAGCATCTGCTTCCATCCACCCAGAGCCAACTGGGCAACTGACACACTGCATGCAAAAGGCTCTCCTCCCCAACCTTAAACACCATGAGTCAACCACTGTCAACAAAACTGTCGACAACAGCTGGAAAGCATGACGGTTGTGGCTGTTGTTTTGGCGATACGTTCAAACTTCACAGAAAGTCTGACGCAAGGCCATCCCTGTGATGGTGCCAGTCCCTGTGCTATCGTAATGCTGGTGGTCTGGTGTGGGTGAACAGGCAAAACAATCAGCGATATCTAGTGTCAGAACCACTGCTTTCCATGGTTTCCTTCAAACATTTAGTAATTAACTCAACACAGAGTTTGATTTTGGTGTCAAGGACTGCCCCATGGTCTGAAACTCAGGTGTGTGCCAGATGCCAAGTTTTTGAGAATAGTATTAGTTCATGAATGGATAGAGTTATAGCTTCATATCATAGAAGAGTGATATTGGGAAATATTAGAACAATTTAAAATAACTGTATTTTTATTTATAATATATTTGAGTACCAAAACTGCAGATCACGTGACACTGAAGACTGGAGTAATGGCTGCTGAAAATTCTGCTTTATTTTAAAATTACATTTTAAAATACATTCAAATAGAAAACCTTTTTTTTATTATAATAATATTTCACAATTTACCTGTGTTTACTGTATGTTTGATCAAACAAATCCATCCTTGGTGAGCATAAGAGAATTCTTTCAGCAAAATTAAAAAAAAAATCTTTTGACCAGTGGTGTATATACATGTAGGGTTGTATAAACCTCGGTCACCTTGCATGCTAAACTGTACCACAAAGCAAACAGTGGGCAGATCTCCTCGAATCGCAACTGGACAAGACCGGACAGGCACTCTCGTAAGTTACGGCATCTCTACAGGAGAGATTTGATCAGCAGTTTTGAAGAATTCACAACTCTGTGAAAAAAGGCTCTATATATCCAGCACTGCAGAGGTCTCTGGGCAAGTGCCAGAGGACACACATGATATTCTGTTTACAGCAGTCTGACCTATTTTGGTTGTGTTTTTAATAGATTTTAGACCAATAGAGCTACACTGGCAGTGTGAAGGAAACCTGGCGAATTTGACATTTAGACATTCTGTAGCTAATGGAGAGGAACTAAGCTTTCTACAGCAGGAAAGGGGATAAAAGCTAAACAAACAATGTATTGTTAAATATGAGTGAAATAAAAATAAAAAAGATGGACTTTTTTCTTTAAATAAATTACAGAAAATAAACTATTTGTTGCTCATTTGAAACACATTAGTCTCCGACTAACCACCGGATCAAAAATCCACAAACCCAAGAACCCAAAATTTATTATCCTATTGTTTTAGCTCTGAGAATATTCCTCCCACAAAATAAGCAATTGCTCAAAACAAAACACTCATTATTTTCCAAATGCAACAATCTCAGAGGAAATAAGGCAATGGAGAGTACGCTCTACTTACAGTCACCACCAGGGAAATGACAAACTAATGGCGTTGTCAGAAACGCCACAGTCTAAACACATCCTGACCGAAGCCTGTGTGTTGCAGATTTGTGTTTACACAGTTCTACCCAGTGCATTGCTCTAGAAGTAATGTAACCATTTTAACCCAACCCGTGCTTAATGGACACAGCAGGATTGTGTAAATCAATCTGGCTGTTTGTCCAATGAAAACAGCTTAAAGACAGGAAAGGGAATCGATAAGAGCAACACTGAATGAATAGCTGATGTTTGATATGTCTCTCCCATCCTGCCGCAAGTCAATGTTTACTTCAGAAGCAATATGCATTAGCTTTAAGAGGGTTTTGAAAGAAAGGGCCCTCACTATCCAGCTGTTTGAGGGAGTTCTAAAGTTATTTTTTGGAGCAAAAATAGACAAAACAGCCATTCGCCATAAACACATACACACAAAATATTTACTGCCTGTCAACACTCAGTAAGGTGAATCTTGTTCTAAAGACCCTCACATTGTTAATCCTAGCGGCCTTAAATGACAGTGGGGTCACACTGTGAGGACTAAGCAGAACATTTCTGAGCTTTCTGAATGCTTATGACATCGAAGAGATCGAAGTATCCAGTGACTGTAAACACTTATGGAGAAGAGAGATCAGATCGAGCGTCTCCTCTCACCATCCCTCCAGCTGTGTTCCCTATGGAGACTGAAAGAGGGGGGCCAATCTGGCTGTCCTCGCAGCAGAGCCAACCTCCCCACAACAGGACAAATACCACAGCACGGCAGTCATCGCTCACAGCTGGAGACGTTCCTCCAATCAGGCCCTACAGGACTGAAGGGGGAAGGAAATCAGAAGCAGATGGGTTCCACACTGGTATAACATGAGAAACTCTAAAAGTCCCTTTTCAGATCTGCCCTCTGTTTTCAATTAAGACTATATAGATTAACAAAAGGGTGCCAGAGGAGAAAAGTAAGAGATAGGGATTCAGTGTTTGGAGAGAGATAAGCCTTAAAGGAGCGGGAAATGTTATGAACGGTCTGGTCAGGGCGAGTTCAAAAAAGAGCCCACTTCAATCCACTTTTTAAAGCAAGTAAATACACACAAACTTGCATCTTTGCTTGCTTTCTACAGTACAGTGCCTGCTAAAGTGCAATAAATCAATAAACAAAAAGGTAAATAAATGGTTCAAATGAATAAAAGAATCAAACAAATAATCTTCAGACAGAAAATGTACATATGATGTATTTCAGTTGTCAAATTTATTTTAAAAATAATAAAAAATCTCCTGATGACATCTTTCAAAACATTCTACAAAGAATTTTCAGCATAAAGCCGTTGTCTAATGGCAGCAAAGGCAAAATAGTTTAACAGAATATGGAGGTGTTACAGGGTCTTGCCATCTATTTGAGAGAAACGGCAGATCTACAGAGGCCACAAATTTAATAATAATTTACCACATTTAGCTTTTTTTTATGTTATTTGTCTGTGTGCAAAATGGAGGAATTCTTGGAAGGGTGACTATGCAGTTGAAGAGAATTCTTGGAGGTAATTGAAAAAAACCACTTCTTTGGCCCAGGCTGCTGAAGTTTGGTTTTGCAAGGAAATGCATGTGAACTCTTGGGGCAGAGAATCAACAGGAGACTACAAAAATCCAAACACTTTTTTTTAGTCTTCACTTTTTTTTTAGCCTTCACAAATGCAGTGCAAAAAAAAAAAAAGTTGTGCATAATCTTTGGCTAATCATAAAACCTGCATAGCTGGCCATCCACAAACATTCAAATTCATGCTTCTTGGAAATATCACCCAAAATCTGTCTGATTTAAGTAAGCATGAACTCACTGAACTCAGTAAACACTGATAATTGCTGAACAGAATATTTTCCTATATACATGTACACAAATACATGTAGAGTGGCCGCCAAATATTTGGACTATTTGGACACTTAAAAAATGTAAGTCTTGGCATTAGTCAACAAAATATTAAATTACATTTATTTTAAATATTTTAAACGAAATTAAACTTTAATTAGAAATTACAAATCATAGCATTATTTGATTGTATTTTTTTTATTGTATTCAAATACTTTACATAAATAGGTGTCATCCCAATGCTTAGTACATGTAAACAGACATGAATGTACCAACGCGTGTTACAGAGCTCTGAGTCATTAGCATCACAATGTGAGAACGGATCAAGTGGAGCTCTGTCTGGCCTGGATGAGGAGATTCAGCCAAGGCCAAGACAGAGCCTGCAGATGGCCTTTCCCAGAGTCCCACACACAAGAATGATAGTGTCGAGCTCATCAGCTGCGTCTGTGTGCGATTTCCGGAGTGCTCTGCGAACGGCCGGACTTGAGCAAGCATTCCAGTCAGGTGCACGCTGGTGTTATTTATTAATCCCCACTAGGGTGGCTAAATGAGGCTAGTGTTTTCTTGGGTCCCTCCGTGTCCTTTTCTTGTGGGTGCAGCTGTCTCTTTTTACACCCGAAAGGGAAAGACAGCATCGCAGAGACTGACAAGAGGGAACAGGTGTGCTGTTAAATGATAAATCTCTCAGCTCACAATGTCTCAGTGTTAGGAAAAACAATCCAATCACGCAGAGTCACTGACAGAATTTAGGGAGAAATTTGTTGACATGTTATAGCTTTAGTTGCTGAGCTGGGGTCAGCCTTGACGTTTGTTATTGATGATTGGTGTTGGAGAGTCTAAAGTAGCTGATACCGGATCTGTGTTCATAAAGAGAAAGGGAAGGAAGCTGCTAATCACAAAGAACTAGTCATTAACACCTCCGCACTATAATAGTGTCACCGGTAACAGTTTGCAATATGGTTCGATTTATAAAAATTAGTTAGTGTATTAGGTGTCAACTAACAATGAACAATATTTTAACCTCATTTATTAACTTTAATATTATTTAATACATTTTTAGAATTTGTAACAAGTTTTGTATAACATCAAAAATGAATTAACAATGAATAATAGTATTATAAATAAATAAAATCTAGATGTAATAAACGCTGTGAAAAAAAATCTATCTTTTTTAGTTCATTATACATTAAAGTTGGCACAAAATGAAAATTAAATGTTCGAAACACATGATCTTACTTTAATTCATTTTTTGACCTCGTATTTTTTTTTAAATGCCATAACTCGCTATGATCTTCCATTGAAATGACAGTCTGTTAAAAGCCTGACCCTTTCTTACAATCAACTACAATTTTAATCTGCCTCCGTCTGGTCGATGCATTGAACCAATTCCCCACCCTACATATTCTCTTTTTTTGATCATCCGTTTCACTCAGATATACATCACAATACAGAAGAAAAGATTTGTTGCTACTTTAACAAATTGAACAGTTTTGCAAAGCACTGTTCACCAAAATACAACATCAGACCTACAGCGATACTGAAATTCAAACACGTTTTGCAAAACAACTAGACGCTAATGCTACTCTCTTAACCAAATATCCCTGGACCTTACATATTCCTTGAAACAACTATTTTGAATTGTGAAACCAATACATGTCCAGTGGTCACTAATAATCAGTTTGAAAATTCAGTGCAGATTTTGGCCCTTTCACTCTTTTCTAGGTTATTACAAAGCTAAGTAATGTTTTCCAAGTATTTCAGATAGCGCTGGACTGCTTCCTGGTTTTTTGGCGTAGGCCCCTGGAGTTTGGCTGCTCCCTCTGCCAGCATCTGGAATCCATCAGTATAAACAATGGAGGCCCCGGTGCTGGAGCCTCTCGCCCGGCTCCCATGGGACTGCACTCCGCACAGCACAGGAACACCAGTCCCACCAGATACAACGTGCTCAATTACCCCACATTGAAGGTGAGGGGAAGAAAACTCAACTTTCTGCTAATCTGTGTTTGGTTTGGCCGGGACGCAGAAGAGATTGATTCACTGATAGATGCCCAAACACACACAAATCAAACTTAGCCATTCCTGAGGGGTACACTCTCTACACCGCTCTGTTTACCCTGATAATTAGCTAAAAATCTTTTGATTAAGATTCCTATTGTTCAGTCCATTGTAAATGAGTCACACATGATGCACTATGCACACAAATACGACAGTTCCTCTGCCAAACGTTCAGTGATGGGAATCGCAGCACTCGCTGTCCCTTGACCTCCATTTTCTAGAACTGAAACATATGTTATAGATTACACTAAACAACAGACATTTAGCCAAAGTGAACAGCAATCTAACACTTGGTCTAAAATATATGGGTTTACAGAATCCTTTTGGGCAGGGGTGTCAAACATATGGCCCGCAGTCCGAATATACAGCCCGTGGTGAAGTCTAATCTAATTTCAAAAATTAAATTACGATGAAAACATTCCCAAACATTTATTGTATCAGTATGACAGATTCATTATACCCTGCTTTTTTACAGCAGGATGGACAAATTTTTAAGCAAATTGCGGCATTCAGTCTATGTCTCTTACTTTTCACTCAAAACTGGATCTGTAAGTGACAGAGCAAGGATTTTCTGAGATTTTCTCAATCATTACTAAATAATTATAAGACATACTATATACATGCTATATTATTGGTTGCTGTTTAATTAACATTCCTTAATTATGAATGTTTATATGTAGTATACATTATCTAAAGGTCTCCGGTCAAATTCCACATTAAGCCAATATTGATTAATTAATCCTGGATGTGTGAGTATGAATTATGCAAGCACCCTCTATGGGTTCACCAAGGTTTATCAAATAAATAAAATAAAAAATGTCAGCCCGCATAAAGTGACGCCTAGTCCAATTTGGCCTGTGACCTAAAATGAGCTTGACACCCCTGCGTTATTGGTATAAAGTATGGTCCACTCACTTGCTTGAACATGTTGAGATTGCTGGCAGAGGGAGTTGGCATTTCATAGATTCCAGACAAATATAACTAGACCAAACCCATATATACTGACTAGTGTGAAAGAAACAGAGGATGCAGAGGTAGGCAGCTCTCATACTTGGTCTCTAAATACTAAGCTAAGTGTGAGAGAGTGCCTTTATTCTAATTCGAGCTGTAGAACATAAACCTATTTATTCATACAGATGTATTTATAAACTCCAACAAGTTAAGTACCACAGGGGTTAGGTCAGTGAAAGATGTACAGATCTGGCCGGAAATAAATATTACATATGATTACATACAAAAACGATATATAGCTATATAGGAGTTTTTAGTTACACAAAGACAGGCATTGGCTTGGGCTCTTAATTTGTCCACTAGCAGCTGCTCCTTTACAGCAATGACTGCTGAGATAAGCATTCTTATCTTCTACAGTGCTAAATATAAAAGCTAGCCATACACAATCACTGCATTAAAACATTTTACACTGGTGAATTTAAAAAAACAAAAAACTACAGTGTTTGATTACTTTCTAAATGTCTTGTTTATATTGTGTGAACTATATTTTTTAGCAATTTGTTGTTTAATAAAGCATTTAATAAGCCATGAGAGGACATGCATTACGGTGATTTTATCTCAGCTAAAGGGTGTTCTCCACTTAATGTCTTCCCTAAAATTCCTTTAACTGCGATAAAAATCAATGTAACACACAACCTCATGTGGCTTATTACTTTTATAAAATGGTGGAATCAGATACAAGACAGGACACCAGTAAGTTAAATCAAATACAAAAATACTCAAATAATACAGTCCTTAACTGTCAGCTGTTTATGGTTGCCAAGCACCATAACAACTCTGCGTATTAATATAGATGGCATGGCTTTGAATGTAGCTCATCCAGTCATAATTTATAATCGGAACTATCCGTCTTATAATTCACATATATAAATACGGCTTAAATATTCATTACAAATAAGCTGTTTTGGTACAATGACTCATTAAGTAGGTGTTTTACCAGACACCCAGAGGTCATTGTGGATCAGTCAGCCTCTGATTAAGACACCCGCCCAAGAAAGTTAATAGACTATCCAGGGTTTCTGAAAAGGCTTCATGGGGCAACATCCAAAGCAAAGGCTGTACTTGTGCAACATTTCCAAATAGCTTTCCAGTCATGAACAAAAAGTAACGATAGTATAAACTTCTCCAAAATCTCAAAACAATGGGTTTTATAGCAAAAACAGCAAAGAGCTCAATACTGCAGGCTGAATAACATAACACTCAATAAATCATTTCTTTGGATCCAGCATTCTTCTTATTTATAGGTAATAAAGTTGCATTCAGTCACACAAATAAATGAACTAGTTATTAACATACCACAGTGTTTGCTATGTTCATCTCTTCCCCAGTTTCAGAAAGAGAACACAGAGGATTTCCAAGAGACTTGACCTGCCAAAATCGCACATAGATGACATGAAGCAATACGTAATATAGCAACACATTAATAATGACAATAATGGGTCAAAAAGCACAATCGAAGGGACATGATACAGGAAATGTGTCCACTATCCCACAACATTACTCACATAGACACTTTATTCAAGGTGAGAATGTAGTATTGACTGTCCTGTGTCAAGCTAAATGAGGTCTACAATCTATCCGTTAGCATTCCCATTCATCTCAATGGCAGATTTTCGGCTGGTGCAGGGAAGTAGTCAATCTGCCTTTTGTTGTACCAAATTAATTTAGTTACCAAATAAATAAAAGTCTTCAAAACTTTCAAAAAGTTTCAGGAGCCCTAAACAAGAACTGCAACTAGTACAACACTGACTTTACTGAAATAATTACAAATTTGCTTCCAAATAAAAATATTTCATCCGAATGCACTGCTACTTCTGAAGTACAATCAATCAAGCATTAGAAAGTAGCCGTTATGGCATCTACTTTGTTAACTGAGCCATGCTGATCAAGCTGAAGTGAATGTTTAACAACTATAAAAGGAGGATTAAATAAGAAAATACTATTTCAAGCTCACATAGTCTACTGGCAAAGCTGAAGGCACGAACATATCCACAAACTGGTGTTAGGCAATCATCTCAGCACTCAATTGAAACTGGTGACAGGCAAATAGCTGGCAAACCACTGATATTTTTCAAGAGGGCTTATCAAACACAAGCGTTAGCCATCATGTGGGTAAACACTCTAAGTGGGCCTGTACTGTAGATCAAAACCTGAATCCAGGACCCAAGGGAACATAATCTTGAAATAACACCGAATTTCCCATTTAAATTTAGTCAGAAGAACAAATGTGGGCTTTAATGAAGGCCTTTTCTCTGCGCACTGTCAGGCAAGACGGCTCGCTGTGCCTGTTAGACAGGCAAGTTTGGCATTCCTCCTCTAATTAGGAGTTCATCACACACAGTCACAGCAGTGTCAGTGAGGCCACTAACCTCTGCTGCTTTCAAACTAGGATGCTGTGTTAATTCAGACATGATTTAACATCCAGGGCCCTTTGTTGTAATGCTCTCCTCCTTATAAAACAACAATGGACAAATAAGCTTGTATTTACAGTAGGACTACCGTCCAATGTTTGGAGTCGCTACGATTTTTTACATTTTATTAAAAGAAGCCTCTCATGCTCACACCAAGGCTACATTTATTTGATCAAAAATACAATAAAAACAGCAATGTTGTGGAAAAAATATTACAATTTAAATGGACATTTTCTATTTTAAGATTTTAAAATGTAATTTATTCCTGTGATGGTAAAGCCATTAGTCCAGTCTTCAGTGTCACATGATCCTTCAGAAATCATTCTAATGTGCTGATTTGGTGCTGATTTTTGTGCTACTTAATATTTTTGTGTAAACCATGATACATTTTTTCAGGATTTTTTTAAGAATGAAAAATTCATAAGGACGGCATTTATTTGAAATAGTTTTATGTAACAATCACTTTGCTATCACTTTTGATCGGTTTAATGCATCCTTGTTGAATAAAAGTATAACCCTTTAGTGAACAATAAATACACTATAAAGTATTTAAAATACATTTATTATGTGATACTAAGTAGTACTATAAATACAATTACATATTTATGTACTTAATAAAAATACCCTGCAATTGTACTTTTGGTATACTAAACTGGTATACTAAGTCTGCTAAACTGGAACAATTAATCTTGCACTTTAATTGTATAAAAGTATTGCTGAAATCCAACTAAAGATATACTGAAGTATATTTGATTGTGCTAAAGTGGAACTATTGCAAGTATACTTCAGGTTAGGGGTGTGCGATACTGAAAAAAAAAAGATATCTTGATATTTTGGGGGATTTTTTCGATAACGATAATCAGATGATATTTTGCCGAGTGTGTTATTGTGCTGATATCTACCGTGGACATCTGCAGTTTTTGATATTCTTCATATTCTGTGTGGTCAGTTCACATCAGTGATAGAAATTAATCTTTTCATATAAGTTTAAATTGATTTTTACCTTTTATAGGCAAGTTTACCTTTAATAAAGCCATTTTTTTGAGTCAAATTGTTACATTTAATCAGTCAGTTAGAATAATAAGACATTTAGACTGTTACCAAACAAATGAAACCAGTATCAACAAAATTGATCTTTGCAGAAGTTGCATCTGAAATGGCATTTATATGTATTTGCACACTGTTTAATGCAGCTCAGAGGGACATGGAGTGCTTTAACCTGCAGTTGCAAATGCATAATGTTTCGATATTTTAAACATAAAACATTGAATACTGATATTTGAAATTATTTTAAAATGACAAGATACTTTAAATGTGAAATTAAAACTGCCAGCTGGTGGCAGCAAATCACTGTTAATAAGCGAGTCATTGCGAATGAACCAAATCATTTAAACAGTTGATTCATTCAGGAACGAAGCACCGTCATGTTGCTCAGAGACGCAAAACAGTGCTGTAGCTGTTCGTTATAATTTTTTGTTGGCGAAATGGAGCAAAAACAGGCAATATGGTGTCTAAAACGTAAGTCTCTTAATATTAACTTATTGTTTATTGAACTGTTGTATAAAATCAATATCGCATTTTTAATCATGCTTGTTTTTGAAGAAAAATCGGCATTCTTCGTGTGATATTAACCATATGAAATGATACATAATGATATATATATATATATATATATATATATATATATTTTTATATATATTTTCTGCCCCATATCTTCAATTTTGTGATCATTCTTGCATTCGTGCATTTTATTAGACTGAATCATGCAGTGAAAGAACACTCTAAATGCGCACGTGCTCTAATCTAGACTTCATCACGTAATGTAAGCGTGCACTCCGTAGGTGTTTTGTTTTTGCAAAATACTCGATAATGTAAAATTACATATCGTTAAAACATCAATTACTGCATAAATATCGCACACCCCTACTTCAGGTACACTTTAAATATCATGTATTTAAAGACCAATAGTATTCAAAGATCATACAATCCTCGTCAATAGTGACATTAAAACACATTTTATGCTTAATATTAAGAAATGTGCATTGTGCACAAGTAGTACTCCAAATAAAGTTTAATTATAATTTTTATATCAGTAAGTCTTGACGATATGTCAGTGAATATGCTAATTAATAGATTTGAACTATACTTAATATGAAATAAATGTATTTTAAATATATTACTTTTTACTAGGGAAATTTCTTGAAAAAAACTGTGGATCTTTTTGAAGAATCATCATATTTACAAGGAATCATCAATATATACGAAAAGCATTTTGCTGTTTTATCTTTTTTGCATCTATAATTAATCTGCTGTGGAAATATTTGCATTGTTTTCCCAAAGATTAATAATCCAATTAATGAATACAAAAACAGTCTAGGCCAAAACCATATTTCTGCAATTTCCTGGAACCTGGATAAGATGTAAATAACAATTCATCTAGAAGACATGAATGTTGGCTGCACCTACAACTGCATAATTTCTCACATATTGCTGCTTCAAACCGACCTGCTATCAGTAATCGAGAAGAGATCAAGAGAGATGTAAACAGACTGTTCTGAGAGGGCCTACACACTAAGAGCTGTTTAGTCTCTTCTCAAGGATCATGAGCTTCATTCCAGCTCATTTCTTTCTAGTTTTACAGGAAAAGACATCACAGAGACACGTGTTGTTGGCTGTGTGCTGCAACTGCTGATCTAGAGTTATAAACGATGCGTTTCCTTATCGCAGAGGCCTGTCAGTCAAGAGAGTAATCAAATTATGAGTGACATTTTATGAACCAGAGGTTATGGGAACCGCTCTTGCTGTCAAGGGTTCTTTTGTTTGATGTTGTAGAGTAAAAAAAAAAGACATCTCAACAAAACTTTGCAGTACTTTTCTTGCCAAGATATTGAGATGAAATACTGTCCACACAAAACTAAGGCAGTCTGTGTTGGTCCATCAGAGGAAATGGTGTTGGCCACCCCGCTAAACAACTAATGAAATATCTGATATCAATTTCCCAATACGGATGTTAATGATGCTATACTGTCTCTGAGAACAGTGTCCTGGCAAAATACATTTCAAAAACATCATTCTCAAGCTGAAACCGAATGGCTGTAATACAGGTACAGTAAGCCCTCCATCCCCTAAAACAAACCAGAGCATGTTTACTTATCTTAGCAAACTAATATGAATCATATCTGAAATCGCTTTGCCTGGATTACCCTTTAATATCTCTCAAAACATTATTTTAACTATGTTATTAATAAAACTGAATCTGGTAACAGGTTCAAATTGGTGTTGTACTTGAAAAGAGTATGGGTGGGAGTTTTATTTATGAATGAGCACATTGTGTTCTTCGGTTTCTCAGGAGAAGGTTTTCTCTTGGCCCGATGTGTAGATAAATGTTTTCTATGCATTCGGTTTCACTGGAAAAATGCTAGGGGTTCGCATTAACACTAGCTGGCATTGGCAAAATATCTCACGTGCATAATGCTGACGTTTCTATTAATCGGTTCTGATCGGGTTCGAAATCTTCTCTCTCATAGTTCTCTCTCTTCTCTTCTCTCTTAATGCAACGTGCGGTCCTTGAAAACTGATGACACATGAGATAGGAATTGTGGACTGTATCAGATGGTGGCATAGCAACAGTTTTACACAAATTAAATCTGTTGCTACAGACTATGACACAAGACCCTTAACAGCCCAGTTCCCGATAGTGATCGCATCTTAAAAATGTCCCCATGTTATTTCTCAAAATGTTCACATGCAAAAGATCCTTGTATCTGTAATGGACAAAAACCCAATTCCCAAGGATCTCTGTGCCAGCCCGGCTAACCCTAACAACTTGTACAGCTGCAAAACAGGATTAAGTTACCGAAGCAATGAATGACATGAGCAGGTTGATTGGCTTGTGTGTAAAAAGATCGAGGTAATGTATCTAAATGTTTCCATCTTATTTCAGAGCACATGGTTGACATAGCGAAGAGGACATATTGCACCACTGTTTTTTTCGTAAGAGAAACACGTTTTTCTCTTGTTTTTGAGCACTTAGGATGTGGCTGTGCACATGTGAGCTGGTTTACAGTGTGGTTTGTTGCTGTACCATCATGCTATCTGTTTATCTGACTATGCTATGATAACGGCGAGGGATTTATTGTGTAGTAAATATCCATGTAAACGCATGTCGTTCCTCAGATGAGCTGCTCTCGGCCATGTCCAGAGGAGAGGGCTGTCTGTTATGTCTCCAGCCATGGAGATAAGCTCTATCTGTTTACATTTCAGACTGTTTCACTGTCTTCTCTCAGATAGCCTCGCCAGTTTCTCTCTCCCACACACACACAAGCACTAAAACTATATATACTATCTCTGGAAAGATGTATGCACAGTAAAGTGGACCCAAAAAGTACAGTATTTGGACAACTTGAAATGTATTACTTGTATTGCATTAAATATTAAACCAAATGGCATGTCCAAACAAACGACTCTACAGAAGAACCTTATAGATATTTTTGCCATGAATTTTAACCAACTGGTTTCATAGTGATTTTTGGTGGATGTGTGAAGTCAAGTTCACAGGTGTCCTAGCAGAGTAACCATAGATATAGTTTATCACATTTACTATGGGCATCTACCACTAACATTGGACGACCAGAAAGTATTTAAATACTTTTTGACTTAATTTCAAATCTATTGAAAAATGTGCCTTGTCCGTGTAAAGTCAATATTAAATGTGTGTTCTGAGATTGTCACACCACAGAAAAATGTGTTATTAACCACCCAGCCAAATTTGAATGCTAAAAAAACCGCTAAGTAAATAACATAAGGTATCAAAATCTTGAAAAAATAAGCAGTATTCTCTGCTCTCAAACGCTGGGGGCATGTCCACTGGAGGTGCTGAAACCACGCCCACTCGCGGGAAAGCTGCCGTTTCTCTCAACTGTCTTCCTCTAGCAGCTTATTTAATAAGGAGACCGAACTGTTTTGTAAATGATCACAACCAGGTATTATGCATTTGCGTGATGAAGGCATAGCTAGCTAACAAAATGTAGGCTGTAGTAACTAACGGTAATGACAGTAACTCGCGATTGAGCCGTGAACCACTGATGCTAATGTGCTCTACTTATTAGGTGTGTTAGACTTGAAGCAGCGCTGCAGAACAATCAGTGTATGACATCAAAGTACCGTGAGAGCGATTCGAAAGCATCAGGAGCGTCTGCTCTCTGTAGCTCTCACTGTACTTTGACACACTGATTGGTCTGCAGCGCTGCTTCAAGTCGAACACACGTCTTATAGTGTTGGGATGGTGGCTCGATTGCGTCATTGAGTCATGATTTAGCCCCGCCCAAAACAATCCTGATCACGAAAATGGTGAAAACGATCTAACTCCACAATTAAGTACTACATAGTTCACAGTCTTTGTAACATGTTTCAGCAATGCATTTCTAACATTTATAATGTGTTTACAAGCAATTCTCAGAATTGACTTTACACGGACTTTAAACAAATGCCATTTGGTTTGATATTTTGAAATTTATACATGACTAAGTGTCCAAATAATTTTTGGGATTCAGTGTGTTAGAGAAGGACTGGAGCAGAATGGAAGGAAGATCACAGGTCAGACTGTAAAAACATTCCCATACTGCCCTTCCCCCCTCAGTCATTCTCTCCCTCACACCCCCACTACTTCCCTGAGCCCTTCCAGCCGCCACAGTGACTCAACACAGGCCTTCCAGCTCGCTACAAGAGCCTCTTTTGTATGTCCTTTGTGCCGGGCTCAAGAACCAGTACACCACAATATGGGTTTAACTCTGTCATTCTTACAACATCAAGAAGTCAATTTTTGCATATAAACAAAAATAACAGTCGGACATATTGTTTTACCACATATCTGGAAATAAAAGTTCAGTTTCAGTGTTTATAATGTGGCAAGAAATGGTCAGCCACTTGAGTGACCAACAAATATGATACCATCATCATCATCATCATCATCAAAAAACCTGGAACTAGATTTGCTGATCCAAAGGTAGCTTTCAATGCTAAAAAATAATATTATTAATGGTTCTGTGTAAATTAAACACTGCATTAAATGCATGCAACATCTTCCTGTCAGAATAAACTGAGAAAAGAGAACCAATCCAATTTCAAAAGGCACACATTACAATAACATCACCACTGTCATCATTATGATTACTAATGCCAAACATTTTAATCTAAGTCAATGGGATATTTTAAAACATTAATTTAAATAAATAAATGAATGTTTACAACCCCCAAAAGAGGCAGAACATCTATTTTATTTACAGAAATAAATAGTCTGTAAATTTATCATTACTTGTAAAAATGTGTTGATGTAAAGAAGAAAGAAGAAGAAGAAAGAGGAAGGAGTAATATTAATAGTGGTGGTCTTGCAACCACTGCATTAAAAATAAACGACAGTTGAAGTGATGATTATTTGGCTAATGATACAGCTTTTGGATACCTGGCTTGAACGCCTCTCCTCAATGATTTGTCACCCTGCAAAATGATATCCTGTCATGTTACAGACTTCCTCCAAAAAACACAACTGAGTGTCTTCCCTGGTCCTCCTTAATAAAAGTCTCTATTGCTAAGAGAAGATAAGTCCAACAGGAGATTGCCTGTTCTGTGATTAAAAAAGAAAAAAGATCTGTGGTCCCCGCTTGCGCTGTAGTCAGCATCCCACTGGGTGAACAATACGAGCTGACTTCCTGACCCCTACGTCTGGGGATCCTAAAGACAAACAATGGGACCCTTAATTAACATCGGCCATTCCCAGCACTAGGCCCTTCCTGATGGTCCCGATTCAGACCTGAACACAAAGCTTGCTGTGTTATTCCTCTGACACCATCTTACTGTGCTCGTGTGCCCTCAGTAAGAACGCTGCCAGTTAGTCCATAGTAATATTCATTCTGAATAGAAGACTGTCTACATCAGCCCTTTCACATCCTGAGGTCAAAATATGAGCGATGGCATTCAGTTTGGAATCTAGTGACTTGGGTGAGAGGGATGGATCTGTCAGGGTTATCTGTTTATATGATACCAGATGAGCTCACGGTTGTACATTATCTGTTCTTCTAAGCTGGGCAGGATGTGTTTCCATGTTAGATAAGGACAAACAAATGGTCATTCCTCCAAAGTTATTAGGTTGGTACAATGTAATCAAAGGAACTTGTAGGTCGTACATAGTCTTATAACAACAAACAACCTCTTGGTAACAATACCAATGACCTTGTGCAGGTTTATGGTGGCTTTGTCGACTTTAAACAATAATAATTTAGAAGGGACTTCCTGTGACTAACCACTGGAGAAATCTTAAGTGCTTACATCACGTTAAAGGTATAGTTCACCCAAAAATATATTTGTTTCTTCTGTAGTACACAAAAGAAGATATTTTTAAGAATGTTGGTAACTAATTAGTTACAATTTTTATTGTATGGACAAAAATCACTGAGACATTTCTCAAAATCTCTTCTGTTGTGTTCCATAAAATAAAGAATATCATACAGGTTTGGATGGACATGAGTAAATAAAGATTTTTTTTTATTTTTGGGTGAACTATGCTTTTAAGAATTCAGTCTGGTCTCAGTAAGAAAAAGCCCAGAGAACAAAATACAACCCAGATGAAGTAAAACTTGCAGAAAATCTCCTAATCATAATCAGAAGCCCACAAATCAAAGTTTATCATGTCATTCTTTACTAGCAGATTGTATAATATTAGTGTTGACATCCACTTCTTATATTTGTTTTCATTAACTTTTGTTCTCACAAGACCAGACATGGCCACAACCTCTCACTGAGAAATGATTGAAATCTTTATGAAGGATTCTGGACAAATAAAAGTTAATGAAAAGATAATTACAACGGATTTAGTGAATAATTATACTCAAAAATCTGGTCCACATCAGTGAAGGGTTGAACGTCTTAGTCTCTTTATCCAAGCAATATACCCTGTCTGCACAAAGCAGGAATCTTTGTGATTATTTTGAGGGTCTTTTTTTTAAGACTGAGAATGCCATTGTGCCCTTTAATTTGTCCTCATTAATCTCTCTGAGGAAAGCATGCTTTAAAAAAAACAGAACAACTCTGAAGCAGAACACCAGTCACATTTGCGGTCTTCTCATTTCTAAATATGACTGGCAGACAGAACAGATCACAACTCTCAATTGAAGAGATGTTATCATTATCCTCCTCTTATTGTTGACATAGAGGTCTCATGCAAAGGGACATCTAGAGGCCAGAAAGAGGGAGGTGCATTTGCTGTTGTATCAGCAAAAGTCAGAGGAAGAGTGCTATTCTCTGTGTAGAGAACACAAAGCAGCTGGCAGGAAACCAGCTTTTCATATTCTTTTAACTTTGATTTCCGTTTTGAGGAAGTGTGTTAAGTGTGCTGTCCCTAGTGCTGGCCTTCATCAGCTGACTGTTTCCAAATCCTGACAAGGACTTCTCTAATCACAGCATCAGCGAAACTGATGCCTTATTAAGATGTATATAAATAAAGAGGCACCCAATCACTGTCTATTGCACTTCTATTCTTTCAAGTGCACTTACATTTCTAATTTATAAATATACAGTACTGTTGTATATGTACATTACTATTACAAAATTGTTTTTGGTAAAACTTTTTAATGTTTTTGAAAGAAGTCTTTAGTGTCACTTGATCCTTCAGAAATCACTCTAATATGATTATTTGGTAAAAAAAAAAAAAAAAGTCACTAAATCAATAATAGTATCAAATTAGATGAATCATTATAGTTCAAAAAGACTTTTAATATTGTACATAATTATGCTATACATAAAAACAACCAAAACACATGTTTTGGACCATGAACGTGAGCACTAAATCTGCATTGCAACATCAGACTGGTTGTTTCCCAGGACAGCAGATTGACAGGCTGTGAGAAACACTGAGCAGCTGGTCTGGACAAACATGAATACAAACAGATTTATGAAGCAACAACACACTCAGATTCATTTACTAAGTGCAATTTGCCTACAATAACATCAATCTCTGTAGAAAAACTTTGGAGCTGAATTTTTCTGTAACAACTCAGTCAGTGGCAGACAACTATGCTAAAAACTATTTTTTCTTTTCAGTAGAACCATGCTGTATGTGATCCCTGTCAGTTTAACTGCTCAGTAAAGAGATTTTTTTATGAAATGACACTAAATTCAAACCTAAAACTGTTGAAGTTAATTGTTTCACTAAATCTAAATACTATTTATATCTAAATACAGTCAGTTTAAGTTGGATTTAAAAAGACTGTTTATAAAGACAAATATTTCTGAAGCAGTTTTACATCGTAATACAGCATTGCCAGAAATGTTTGACAGCATGTTTTGGTGCAGAAGAGAATCAACTCTAACTCAGTTCATAAATCTTTCTAGATTTAAACAACTGCCTGATTAATTGTCCAGAAAACAGATAAAGATAATATAAAGTGTACAACAAAAGGCACACTTAGTCAAATCCATATCTGACCAAGAGTCCCGTGATTTATATCACATCACTGAATGTATGTGGCTTTTGATAGTCATGAAAAGTTTTCTAGTGCTCTCAGAGCAACAGAACTGTCAAACGTCCAAGTACGCACTATATATTACAAAGCATTTTAACAATACATATTCACACCTCATTACTTGAGCCTGACATAGTTTCTGATTGAAAATGGACTTGCTTATGTATGCAGTTGCAGCTATTTATTTGTTTCCATCAAGAAGCAGGAAATGCATTGTCATTTTGGCTCCCTATTAGAGCCATGTTTATGTAATTATCTCAGCAAGAGACTGAGGAGAAGGTGACTGTCTCCTAAGAGCTCAGTGATTGCCTCTTACATCTGAGTGTTTTCCTTTCACAGGCGGGAGCAGTAGTAATGGAAGTTTGTCTCAAACAAAGGTTTCTTGTCAAACGAAATTACACAACCCCAGGCTAATGTTTACAATTTCACTATCTTACATAATGATAACAGCAAATCATAAAAGCTTTATCGCTCTGACCAACGGCGGACAAACTGCTCGGTGAAATAAAACTTGCAAGTTCACAAAGGTGTTCGCTTTGGTAGTAATGAAGTTGGCAAACTGTGAAGTGCTAGGGTAGATTTCACTCATGCTGATGATGATGGGAGCACCATTTGTTCAAAATAGCCTCCAGAGTGTTGAATCTGCCACCTTTAATCAATAGACTTAAGTGGCCCAAAACACTTAGAAGAACTAAATAATGCAACATACGGGTAACATTTGTGTTATGCTGAAAAGAAAAATAGACTTGAATGAAAGCTCCATCACAAATGGCAAATTATGTGATTAATTAAAAAAATACAAAATAGTAAAATTACAATATAGTAAAAAGAACTATATTTTAACTATATTGACTATTTCAGAACCTGCACCATCAATAAACCTCTAAAATTCCACATAAATTGAATAGTAAACAAGCTTCAACTGTAAAAAGCTACTCAAAAACAGAAGATTGGGAAACTGGAGGAAGACGAAATAAGGCTATATATATATATACACACATTCCATTGCCATGATTACAATTTGAACAAGAGATGTATTATGTCAAAAGAATAATGAGAGCTCTGTATTAAATCAATGGCATTCATGTGTTTTTGATTAACATAAGAGAATCTACAATTTTCCCATCAAAGGATATGAAGACTACAGACTCCAGCTGAGTCTACTCTATACTGTATCTCGTTTATCGCTGAATTTCATGCAACTTCAGTATGCAGCATTAATTTTGTCAATGAAATTACTGACAAAAATGTTCATGAACAAAGGGTTTTTTATTTTATAAGAGATACCGAAGACAAGACGAAAAATGCACAGGCTGAACTATTTCGTGTCAATGATATTATTGACAAAATATGATGAGAAAAACACTGCAAGACATTAACAGGGCACTAACAATGTTTTTTGAAGATAAAAAATCTAGAAAGAATTTGATTTTGTTTAAAAAAAAAATCCAATAATAGTAGCTAATAATGATTGAGCTGCATGAACTGAAGGAAAACAGTGAATGAACTCCAATAAAATGAAGTGCATCACTGGAAAGTTAATTAATTAGACCCTACATATACGAGATGAATTACATAAATCCACGACATGAATGTAAACAGCTTAAATCTACTGTATTGCATTAAAATGAATGCAGAAGTCAACCTGAACTAAGTTACGTGCTAGTCAGAATGTGCAAATCACATTGTGAATATGCTCTTACTAAAACAAAGTGCTTAAACAAAGACAATGAATAACTAAAAAACAAACAATTATTGGTGTTCAGGTTTTCATAAGGACAGTTATCACATGCTCTTTTTGTTAAATGTTGATGCATGTTTAAATTAATGCATACAATTTGTGATTATTTGGTTTAATTTAATATTTTCCCATCAACTAAAATGTTATTTTTATCAACCAAATTGCCATGTTGAAGTAAAACTGGATAAAAAAAAATTAATATGCTATGACAAAATATGTATTACATTTAAAGGCTATTTTCTTTAAGGAAATATTTAATATTAATAATATTTTCTTAATTTCACAAAAGAAAAGACTATGATTAAAATGAAAGTGTAAAAATGAACAATGGCAGGAAGTTTTCTAGTATGGTTTGAACAATAAAAACTCAAAACATCCAACATCCCATTTGTTGCACTGTGCCACTAACATAACACATCAAGCAGGGATGTGAGTTAAATGTAAGTAGGAGACAGAAACATGATTGTGACCCTGTAGTAATTTCTTCGTACAACAAAAGGCATTCTTTTCTGCACCCTGTACCATGTTTCGACGATTTCCTAACAAGACTCACATTGATGGGGTGAGGGTGGGAGTCAGAACACTTGCAGTGAATGACATCCAGTGTCACTATGAGACTGTGACACAAAAAAGGGCATTGGCAATAGGGATGCATTGCAGAGGACATGACTCACGAGCTGAGCTTACATGCAGGGCTCTTACAGTTCTACAAGCCGCATTCCAGCGCACACATTTTCCATGAGGAAATCCCACCGCACCTCTGTATGAGGGGTAGATTGAGCCTCATCGTCTGAAACAATCAGATATTCGACTGGCATAATATAAACAAGTAGAACTGGGCCACGGCTTTTCGAGGTCTCGGGAATTCTGGGTAATGAATGACAGGGCAAAACTGTTCCCCCGTTTAGTCGAGTTTGTTTACATAACTCTCACTAGCTGCCCCTGGGCAGAGCAGAGTTGCTCAAACAGCTGCCTGCTCAATGGAGTTCTTTTCTAACTAGCGCTCCCTGTGGAGCTCCGCTAGGGCCAGAACCACTTCCCCTAGGTGACACATGTGAGTCTGAACCACACACACCAGAAGACATAACCACCACGCTTCCTGCCCCCACGCTCTGCTCCAACCGAGCCATGACATTCCCCAATTCCTATCTGGCCGAGACACCCCCGCCACAGCCAGCTTCAGTCCCCGGGACGGATGTGTTTTGAAACTCGGCCCCTGCCCTGACTGGGGAGCTTGGCCCATTGCACCTCGTCTGCTGGGAAACGAATGGAGACCTAGACGGTGCGCTGGAAGAACGCATGAGAATGTGATTCTCAGCGCTGGCTTTAGATCACAGGTCCCGCTGTGCCCTGTGAAGTCAAATCCTCAGTGTTTGTGTTGGCAGGGAGTATGTAGTCCTCTGGACAGGACAAACCCTTAGTGGGGACCAGCTTACCCTGGAATTCATTTCCTCTGAGACAAGATCAGACTCACCACGTTCAGCATTTTTCAACTGTCCTTACTGGCAGGAATCAGTCCGGACAAGTAAATACGTGGATGCGGCATATGACAAATGGAAAGTAAATCACAGAAAGTGAGACCCCGGGGGGAGGTAAATTGCAGCCGTGTTGAATTGAGTAGGTGTGGACACTATCGGAGGACAGGACTTTTCTTGTGTTTCCACTGGCATTCACACAAGCAACTGAAATATAAAACAGGACAGTTCTGACAGTGATTTACTGACTGGTCTCAGGCTAGTATTATAGCCCGCGGTGTTTTGTCCTAATAAAACTCAGCATTTGTTCTTTTAGTATTTGTTTCTCTAAGCTGTTTAACATGAGAGGGTGATACCAACTTAGTGAACCCCCTTGTGCAGAATCCTATAGACCAGGGGTTTTCAGACTTTCAAAGCAAAGAAAACTGGAGAGGAAATTTCATATTTTTATTATGTATTTTTAGGACTGTCAAATTTAACTGTAAATCTGCTCTGGAACAATATTTATTTTGAACCACACAATATAAATACAGTTGAAATGAATTGAAAATATGACTTTTAAGGTTTACACATTTAATATTATACTAATAGTGGACAAAAAGATTTAGTTGAAAAAAAATCAATAAAATAAAAAAAGATGTAAAATGTCAATATCGCAAAGATGATTTTTAAAAATAATTTGCACTGGCTTTAGAACAGTAACAATATATAATGCCAATTACTTTGCAAATAACATTTTCATAATATCACGCTTTTTCAGACACAGTATAAATGTGTCTTCATACAGGAAAACAAATGTTTTTTATGTATATATTTTAGAAAGATGAATCATCATATTTGGGGGCCCTTAGAATCAAAAGTTTGAAAAGCCCTGCTTTTGAAAATGGCTTAATATCTTAATGGAAACAACAATAATATAACAGTCAACGTAACATGACCATGAGTGCTATGTTTTTGTAAATTAATCCACAATTACATCATAACACTGATACAACTTCAATCCAATCTGTTATAGGCCTAATTGCACATGAGCAATATTTTCCATCACCCATCAGGGACAGCAAACGCCCTTATAAAAACAAACATCAGTGTATTTCAGTGCAGCATGTTGACAACGTCAAAGGAAAAGTCTGTAAATTACCTGAGCCGTGCACAAAGAGGTGGAGATATTTCATCATGATAGGACTTTTAACAGTCTGCAGGGAACCCTCATCATCTTTCATAAAGGGAGGTTTGCCACTTTAATCCCACATCTGGTCTGCATTACCATTCCATGCAGCTCTGACTTGAGTCTGGGCCTGAACAAGAACCTCACCCTGTCTCAATGTCCAAAGACTATAAAACACTAAAGGCTTAAAATTAAAGATGACACTGTCTCCTTCACAAACACTTGTATTTTATCTTTGTTTCTGGAACTTTTGCAAGTTTAACACTATTTTTTATTCATGAAATCAGTATTGGAATGAAGAAAGCGAAAGATCAGACAAGGAAAAAACTCAGGAACAAACAGTGCTCTACATTAAAACCACCAATTCGTGTTTAAAAACTGAAACCAAAATAGTTTTTTAAAGAAGCTTGGACATAATTTTCCTTGTCCTGAGGGTAAACATTGCTCTGAGAATGCTGTTGCAATAGTCGAAACAAGACAATTAAAGGTCATGGAGTGGTTTCTCATGATGGTTTTCCTAGTAAAACAGTGCATTTAAGCACATAAGTGCATTTAAATCACAAACTTGTCACCTGTTTATCTTGAGGGCAAAACATTCTCACTCTGGCATCTCTGACTTTTGCAGTATTTCTTTTCTCACTGAGACCATTGATACCACATTAACTTGACCATTTGTTTAAATGTGTTGCTTTGTAAACATATTGTCATGCATCTACACAAAACCACTGCTTTATGAAGCTTTTAGTTACATTTGCTAGAACAACAACGGCTAATATCACCTGCGA
This sequence comes from Tor tambroides, assembly GCA_021397915.2. Lineage (NCBI taxonomy): Eukaryota > Metazoa > Chordata > Actinopteri > Cypriniformes > Cyprinidae > Tor > Tor tambroides. Next base: position 63,481 of record JAFVLL020010231.1, read on the forward strand.
AACACAAGTGCCTAAGAGACTATTTCTGAAAATGACTGTATGCCTCATTTCCTGCTGAACACATTTTATGTGTGATATCCCTGATGTTAATGTTTTTGTTATTATCGACTAATGTCACTGTCAGATGCCAGAGAAAGTTAGATTAAAAAAAGAAAGAAAATCAGATGATACTCATGTTTTAAAAAAAGATTGTTACCTCTCAATGCTCAGCACAGTAGCTCTCTGAATTAACTTGATACACATGACTATAAAGACAGAGAGATGCCTGTTTGACAAGTAGGTCAATGAAGCAACATGTCTCTCTTTCTATCTCCCCAGGGTGCGCAGAGCTCGTTGGCTGCTTACCTGCGGGCAGTCTTTGATATAGTGTCCCTTGTTGAAGCAGAGATGGCACAGGTAGTTTGGTGGAGGTCTCTTGCTGGGCTTGCGTGGCTCAGAGGACAGGGAGAGGTCGGAGAAGTGGTCCGTTAGAGAGTTCAGCCCGTCCACTATGTTGTTAAGAGAGCCGTACGGTGACACACTTTTGTATAAACCATTATTCAGGGCCTGCAAAGCATAACAGGACATCCACAATCCAAAAATTAGCTTATCTCAATGTGAACACAAAACTGAAGCACACTATGTCTTCATACAATGTCTTTTGAACATGTCATAATATGCAGCTCTTAAATACAGTCTATAGGCTAAAGCTGTAAGAAAAATGTAAAATATGATTAAGTTCATAATCAAAAACGATGTCCTCAGTTATGTGGAACTTTACTTTATTAGGCATATTACCAAACAAATGAGATTCCTAATTCAGGATCAGTTCCTAAATTGGGGCGACATAATCCACTAAAGCCAGTGATAAGTACATGAGTCTAAGATTTGCAAATCAGATTGCCATTTAACCACAGAGAGTACAGTAGATAATCAAACACACGCTACAGACGGTTTGGATGGGAAGATGTTGCTTGAGTGATGTCTTCCTCTGGTTATGCTTTGGAAGGTTATGTTATTGTTGAAGTCTCGTGTTGGACAGTACTGAAACTTGGCAAGTCCAGATAACTGTCATCTAGTTCTCAGCAAGCCAGGACAATAAACAGCACGTATCTCTCAGACGAGTCTGTTTTCATCAGTTAGATCAAGTCTGAATGCAGCAAATAAGCTTTTTTAGATCTTTCTTTTAAAGCTGTACATGTGACGTTCATTTTCCATCCTGGCCAGTCAAATCCAGCTGATAGTTATTCTCTGTGAGAGAAATTTATGAGAAACACACCAACCAATTCCTCCTAAATTCAAAACTTCTGAGCGTGTCTGACAAAAGATTATGAGTTACATGAAATTAGAAATCTTTAAACGTGTTTATTTTCAAAAATATTAGGCCTATAAAAAGTTGTGTCATGAGAAACTAAGCATCCAGCTACACTGTTATTTTGAGTTATGACCAGCAGTGAAGTCTAAGATCAACAAGAAGTATATGAACAGGCAATGGAAATTTATGGAGTTCTGTGTAAACAAAAAACTAACAAACCGCACAGCCATGTTTTAAATGTCAATTTTTAAACATCATGAAAATACTAAAATTATGATGATCAGTAGTTATGTCTGAATGCATTCATACAATTTTGATCAATTTTTATGTAATAATGCAACCACAATACTGATTGTAGCTGTCAGAAAGGAATTTGGCTATGTGTCTCCTGAAGGATACGACCCTCACACACATTTACACCAGTGGAAGACCCCTTCACACAGCTGGAGAGCCAGTCAGGGGGTCACTCCTAACTACTGCCATTCACCACTAACACACACAATCCCAGTTAACACTTTCTGAGAAAAGTGTAGACAATTTGGTAAGTTATACAAACAAAGACAATTAAAAAATATAGCATTCTAGTTCCAACCGTCTTCCTTAGTTGTAAATATTTAACAGATTGATTTCTGGCCTCACAAAGGAAAAAGAAATGCTCTTTGTGTAATACGGGAATTTTTAAAGCATTCTTAACCCTCCACATATGAGAAAAAGAAAAGACAGAGGAAAAAAAGAAAGGGAGAGAAAACTAAAGAGGGGGAGGTAGAAAAAGAGAGAGAACTTGTCATAATGTTTTTATTAACTCTGATTATGAATAAAAGTTTTGCCCTTCCTCAAACTTTCCACTAAACATCAACACTTTACCTCTGTCTCAGCCACAACAGTGTCATTAAATCATTAAAAAGAAAATGCATTCATATGTTCAAGCTTCTGGAAGTAATTCTGTCATTTAGAAAAATAAACGGAAGCGTACAAAAAGATTCAATAGACTTTTTCCATGTGCGCCCCTTTACCATACAAAGTGTCATAACTATTATATTTAACTAGAAAAGCATTCCTTATTTTAATAAGTGAAAACCATATTCGTTTCTTCTTACCCATGTTTTATGACAATATTTCCAGGAAACATTAATCTCGCTTGAATCTTGAAATAACTTTTGAACTATAAAACACTTAAATACAAACATACTAATTTATGAATTTTCCTTAAGATTTTCTTCTCATAAATTGGCACAATCTACTTTTTGATAATACAATCAAATCTATTTATTCAGAGAGGATCACCGAATAGCGTCTTTCTTTATGTGATAATAGTAATACAGACTGAAGTGTTATGTGTCTTCAGCAACTATTGCAACCTCAGAAATGAGCATCATTTTTGATTATCCCAAACTCAATTATGGCAGCACACATTTTAGGCCTGCAGAGATCAGTAGGCAATCATCAAACTCAGACTTCTGATTTATTGGACCTCTACATGTTGAAATTAAGCAGCAAATTAAATGGAAGTAGTCTTATGATCAAAATAAGAAACTTTCATGGATGACTGCCTCATTCGGCTGTACACGTGGTGTTACAAAATACAATAAACTGAGTGTGCAAAGCTGCACGCTGGCACGATTTTAATGATCCTTGAAACTATAAATTCTTTGCATAGTATTGCAATGAAATAAATAAATACAATTCATTATTATTACACGATAGAAATGAAAACAATATTACAAAATTATTGTCTCGAGTTTCCAGAGATTAAAAGATTATGTAAGTCTCCTAAAGCATTTGTGTATTGTATAAATGTAGCCAAGACTAGACGCGCGCTACATTAGACATGCATAGTCGACTGCGGTTTACATAATAAATCTTATTCCAGTCGGCAGGGACCGTTATCTCCATAAACTTATTTCCAAAACCATCATCTGTAGGAGAACAGAAAACGAGTTACCTCATTCCTCTGCAGCTGAAAGAAGTTGTTGAGATAGTTGGAGTTGAGAGAGGAGCTCAGGTCATTGGCAGGAGTTTTGCTGTAGTTCAGGTCCGGATGGGAAGAGTTGGGCTCGGGTCGGAAGGCATCGAAGGCACTCGTCTGATGCGTGTCTTGTAAAGAAAGGTAAACCCAGTTGAGAAGCTGTGCAGGCTGGTACACTGAGGTACTGGTGTCTATAGCAGACAACAAGCTCATGTTGTTACTGTAACTTTCACTCTTCCACTGTTACTTTTGGAAAAGGCAAACTTGTTCAGAATCTACTGTGAATGCGCCGTCCGGTTTTCCACACCCCAAAAAAATCAGCGCTTCTCTCTCTTCTTCCAGCACAGACCCTATTCCTTCGCTGGGATCCGTGTCCCAGGTTTATAATTACACAAAAGTCATTGCTCTGATATGTCAGAATAAAAAGTTTTAGCCCGCTGTCCACGGCCCGTTATCTCGCTTTATTTGCACTGTAACAGCAAGGAACTCATTGAATATTCATGTAGCGTCTGCGCGCGTCATTGCCTCACGCGGCCAATCAACACGCGCTGTTTAACATACGCGCTTGTATATAGCGACAACCTGTTGATTATTGGCTACTAGCTAATTTCAACCGAATATTCATATTTATCAAGAAATGTATTTAAAAACACAACTATTTGAAAAATAGCTTAGTTCGTGGTTTTATAGTGCTTAGAATTATTTTAAACGAGATCATGTCTAAAATGCAGTTCCTACAGAGCAGTCATAGCATTCCATTTTATGCGTATTTAAATAGTGTCGTTTAATGATTCATTAAGTGTTTTACTCCCATACTTAATGTAAGGGTAAAGACCCCGGCCTAAATAAAAGGTCTACTAAGGAGAAGAAATCAGAAATAAATACACCCAGAACATAACGGCTGCATTTTGATGGACCAGATGGCTTTTAAAATAATCTAAAGGATTCTCATACAGCAAACCAACAAAACAACAATTTATTAACTCACCTGAGGTATTCTGGCCTACAATCTCAAACTGATTAGTGCTCCACCTTGTGGTGTTGTTGTGGTGGTATACTCACTTGCCTTTCTGCAGACACTTTTTAACACTTCATTCACCTGAATGATCCAAATAGAACAGGTAACATTACCCACAAGAATGTATCTGGGATTTGATTAGATGCACAGCATTCATATAAATGTATACATGTTTAGTAAATGATTCAATTTTGATAAGTCAAAATGTCCAAGTTTAATGCATACAACTGAAAAAATATCTTTGAATTCAACATCATATCTAAAAATATGGATGTCAAATTTACATTGTACAAATAAAGATAATTAATCAAAGATTAAATAAATTCAAGTAATTAAAGAAACCATATTTACAATACACGCCAAAGCTTTTAAACAACAGTGCTTTAAGAAATCCTTGTCAGCAGAACAGTCATTATCACTGCAGAATAGAAATACAGAAACTTCTGTATGGTCTTAAGGCATGCACCGGTAGCAAGTCACCAACATGTGACTGTGATCTTTGCAGACAGGGCGACTGCATTCACTACAGAACTTGCTCACTTTTCTGTCTCTTCCAGATTGACAGTAATAACATCTTTTTCTTATTCTGTTTTGACAGCTCTGTTCTTGGAGCTCGGAATTGACAGCTGACAATGATGTGGGCATCCCACATCTGTCCATGGCTTCAAGGATGATCATGGATAATCCAGGGCTTTCTTCTCTGCGCCTATGTATCTGAGGCACTACAAGCTCTTTCACTAGCTCTTTTATGAACAAGCGCTGGGTGTTATGACCACCTCCCATGAAGCTAGGGTGCTGAGCAATGAAAATGGAGTAGGAGTTTACAATGGCAATATCCAACATGTTGTACCAAAGCAGCATAGGCCATCTCTTTGTTTGGCGCTTGCAAGTATAATTTTCAGCCATTAGCTTAACACTGCTGACTCCTCCTTTGGTGCGGTTGTAGTACTGAATGACCTCTGGCTTGTTTTTAGCACTTGTTTCATTCAGCGCATTGCTGGTATGCATTGTACTCAACAGAATCGCTGCCTTTTTTAGTTTTGGCACATAGCTCACCATGAATACTTTGCCACAAAAACCAAACTCGGAGGTATGTAGTGCTCGTAACTTGCATGGCTTCATAATCGGCGGCACATGTGGATTCTTATGGTGAAGGGCCCCAACCATGGTCAAGCCTTTCTCAAAAAGCTTCTCTGCCAGAGGGACACTGGTGATGTAGCTGTCCATCGTAATGTTGAGACCTATCATGAGAAACAAACACAAAAGGCAAGGTCATTAGGTAACACAACAACAATGATGGTCTGGCACAGTGTTTGTGGCTGAGGGCTGGTATCAAGAAGGCTGCTGGTTTGATCCATACAAGAAGTAAACTATGAAACTATGTGTGCTTTTAAGGAAGATAGTCAACCCAAAGTGTCTCAAATGGAAGATATACTACTACTACTACTAGTATTCTCTTTAGGATTTAGGTTTACCTTTTTGCTGAAGTCCATTGGACAACCTCAGGACTGTGTTCTCTGCAAGGTTCTCCTCAGTCTCCTCTCCAGGCTGTCTGCCTGTGTAGATGACCCCATCAATGGCGTAGGGGACCTCGGCATCACACATCCAAAAGATATTTATGCCACTCTTGGTAGGGCGGCTTGGCACGTGTTGCAGAAACTTGCATTTTCCCTGGAATGGCACAAGCTGCTCACCCACAGTGACACAATCCCTCGGAATGAACCTTTTCCTGCAGTTGATCAGGAACAGGTCCCACACATTTCGGAAGGCTGCCATGTGGTCTGATGACTCTCTTGCCGCCCTGGTTTTCTTGTTATCAAATTGTAGGAATCTGTGAAGGTCTTGATATCTACCAACAGACATGGTAGCTCTATACAGTGGGTTCTGTAACGGATCCATAAACAGTTCCCGGATTGGGACATCGCAACTTCTCTCCACACCAATGAGAAGGCTCAGACCAATAAAGGCTTTTAGCTCCTCTTTAGTGATCTTTTGCCACACTTTGCCTTTTGTTAACGCTGCTCTCAGTCCACCCAAGTTGGTGCATTGCAGGATCTCATCAATGATGTTTTCGCTCATGAAAAGTTCCCAGGCATCTTTAGGTGTCTCTACTGAAGACCCTGGTGCAGGCCCTGGACAGCTCTGTGAGGAGGTCATGGTTTCGTTTTGAGGAGGATATTTGCTCCAATAAGAGTCTCCTTTGCTCCATCGACTCAAGCGATCTTCAGTCTCCTCATCACTAGATTCCTCAGATGAGAACTCAAAGTCTGTGAGGACAGTTTTCTGGCCTTCTGTCAAATCTGGGCCACCACTATCAGAGACCTCAGATTCCAAATCAGGGGCAGCAATGGATTCATATTCTTCTCCTAGTGCAACCTCAGCTGCAGGCTTTTTAAGGCACGCCATAGACAAAACTGTAAAAATACAAACACACAAGCACAAACAGTTGTAGTGTCATCAGTAAATTTAAGAAAAGTTCAAAATATGCATCAGTGGTACTATTCATGTGAATTACGCTTTTAGTAATTCACTTACATGAACTTCCACCATAGCACACACAGAACATTCTCTTTCCTCTTATTCCATATAAACCCATGTTATCCACCACACTACTGATTACTTTATTCCAAAGACTATAGAATGCCTTAAAGGGACCCTGTTTGTACTAAAATCATTATTTTGCGAAAGATGCGATTTTTAATATAAAAAAGGCGATATTCGTGCTGTCAACATTTTGATATGAACAGTTCTATCAAACTGGTTGCATGCTGGGCATTTGTTTACTCAGCAAAACTCAGGTGGGGTCAGAATGTGCAGCATTTGGTCTCCCTCTGGTGGAGAAATGGTAAAAGAATAATTCACCCCAACATTTAGTCACCCTCATGTTGTTCCAAACCTGTATTACTTCATTTACTCTGCGGAACACAAAAAAATATATTTTGCAGAATGATTAAACTGTTTTTCTCCACAGAGTGAAAATCAGTTGGAAAGTTGATTTTCATTGTATGGACAAAATCCCCCCAAAAAATGACTTTTTGACATGTTTGACGAAAGACAAACAGGTCTGAGAGCGAGTAGATGATGACAACATTTTCATTTATAATGTTCAAAAAATTAGGGATGGTAAGATTTTTTTTTTCTCCCAAAGAAATTAATAGCTACTTTAATTTAACAAGGATGCATTAAATTGATCAAAATGAACAGAAAATACAATGTTACAAAAGATTTCTATTTCAAAAAATGCTGTTCTTTCGAACTTCCTAGTCATCAAAGAATTCTAAGAAAATGTAATAGTTTCATAAAATTTGCTGTTTAAATTTACTGTTTTCAACATTGATAATAAGAAATATTTCTTAAGCAGCAAATCAGCATATTAGAATAATCTGTAAAGAATCATGTTACACTGAAGACTGGAGTAATGGCTGCTGAAAATGTAGCTTTATTGTAATTTTATCAAATAAATGTAGCCTTGGTGAGCATAAGAGAATTAATCCAAGAACTTAAAAAAATACAAAAAAATACCAACCCCAACCTTTTGAACAGTAGTACAGATAGACATGTGTATGTACAGACCATGGGTCATCATAGCGAAATTACCTTTATTTCCAAACCATTATCATTCTATCATGATTTCACTCAAGCAAGGTTTGTTTTCACAGTGCTGATACTTCATCATACACACTTCAATCTATACTGATTTGTGATATCTTGCCTATGCCACATCTGATTCTTCTGAACGGAAACATTTCTTCAAACACAAGATGTCAGAAAGAGAATTGAGACTTAAGTCTGTAATCCTCTCATTTTAATGCAAGCTTGCTACAGAAAGCCGTTTGTAAAACATTAAAAATGTGTAATAAGCAAGAGTATTGTCTATTATAAATTACTGGACATCTACAGGAATAAACTATACACTCTTCAAGAGTGGAACAAAATCATTCTTGGGGATGAGATGATTCTTTCAAACCACCATAAAAAGCATAGATAAAAAATGATTTCATTCAAAAAGCCTTCTCAAATCAAATACTAAAAACACATTTTCCACTTTACATAAGGAAATATTCATCCTTTAAGGAGGGAATAAAAATTGAAACCCTTTCACTGCTGTGAAAAATGCCAATGCACATCATGGACCCTAATCGAGATGGTTTTTCAGATGCAATCTGTAACTGTACCCATATCTGTATGCTTTACCACACACAGAGCACTGGAAAGGTCTCTCCTTGGTGTGGGTCCGTTTATGTTTGTTAAGTATGTAAACGCGTTTAAAACTCTTCCCACACTCAGGGCACATATAAGGTCTCTCTCCAGTGTGATCTCTCTGGTGCACCCTTAAGTCATAGATGTCAAAAAACCTCTTCTGACACTGGTTACATGGAAAAGGCCTGTCACCGGCATGTCTACGCAAGTGTATTTTCAAATAAGAGGGCTTGGCAAACTTCATTTCACACTGATCACAAGCTGGGGGTTTTTTATATATCAAAATTACTTGTGAGATTGCATTATTCTCTTCTTATCGTCACAATGCAATTTCATAGCTTGCTAAACTAAAACAACCATAAAATACACACTGGTAAATAAACACTGCACTGACTTCACTGGGAAAAATGGCATTTTTCTGTTTAGTTCTGATTTGTTTAGGTAATAATTTAAATGAAATGTTGCCGTTGCAGGCATATGACATACCACTCACCAGTTATTTGCATTCAGAAAAGTTACTTTTATTGTTGACTAAAAGATAAGCCATGTTTGCGTTACTGAATCGTCTTCTTCGGTGGCTTTAGTAACGAGTTGAGAAGCAACTACATATGTGTATACTGCCACCTACTGGGCGGGGTTGAGAATATTAATTGTAGGTAAATTCTGTGCTCAAAGGACATTTTTTGTTTTACCTGCAAATTTAGAGGATCTCATTTGGACAACTGAAAAGTAGGCATACAATTTAACAGTTTCCTTCCTTATCTAAATTAAACCAGAAAAACTTAAATTTTTCATTCCATTTTGTAAGTTTATAAAAACAGAAAGCTAACACAAAACATACTTTATAAAGTATAAGGTGTTTAATAAAAAAATATTTTCAGATCATAAAAAAAAAACAGTTAACATTTGTGCAAAGTACAGGCATTATTTGAAATTATTTAAAATTTTTAGATACCCACAAATCAACATTTGCTGAATGGGATTAAATTGGATGGCATTTTAAACATTTGTCATGCAGTATAATCGTAAGCCATTACATTCAGATTTTCCGTCTATTCCCCTTAAAAGGCACAAAATTGCTCAGATCTCATGAAAATGACTGTCCATCCTTCTCACTCTTGAGAACATGAGGACAGTTTTCAGAGTTTAGATGAGAATGACCCAGAGGCAGGAGTGTAGTGAGATATAAGCCGCTCTGCTTCTCTCCAGCCACTAAGCAACGCTCCATGAACTGTAGAGAAGAAAGACCTGTGTGTGGCTTCTCCTGCAAATAACACCTGCAAAGACTGCAAAAATAAAGTGTCATTCATATTATATTATCAAATAATAATTTAAAGAAGAGTAAGAGTAAAGGGAAAATGTCTATATATAGCGTACTGTTCAAAAGAAGAATGAAATCTAGTTGCTTGAACACACATTGACAAAATGAGAGTAGCTGCACCTTAGAATTTGAGCCTTTCAGCGGCAAGGGTTCAGCAAGGTTATCTATGTCATATCCTGAGCAACCTTTGGCCACATAGGTGTAAGATCCACAGGAATAGGGTTCATGGAGCCACTGAGATCTTAAAAGCTTCCTTGGTGTAATAGTTGGATTTCCTGAATATGTTGAAAAATTTCATAAGTTATTTATTTATTGTTTTACATCTGATATGATCTGTATATTTCCACGTATTAAATTAGATTTTTAATCCCACATTTTTAGTGTGTTCTCCGAGTTTTGGACCCAATCAAATGATGTCTTATTAAGCTGTTAACCTCTTGTACAGAGTAAAAATGTTACCAGTAAATATGCGCAGGAGCTGTGTGACACTGTGCAGCACTTCATGCTCAGAGAGAGTTTCCATGTACTCAGACTCCTGTCCTGCGATCCATCCACAGATCACATGCCCATATCTGCACAACAACAGAAAAGAAATGTCATTTATTATGACATAAATTGCAGTAGTTGAAGCAAAATTAAAGACTATGTTTACCTCTCTGTGGGCTTCAGCACAGTGAACCCAATTAACTTTCTGATCCAAGACATCTTTACATCAGAAACAACATCAGCAAGATGTGTCTCGTCCTCCCAGACGAGGTAGATCAATTCACAGTCTTCATCCCAGAAAGGCTGCTCGAACTCAAGAAAGATCTTGTTGTTGGTCCCAAAACCCATTCTCTGGATGGAGTGCAATTTGTGCAGTGGAAGAGGAGGGCTCAGAAAAGTGCTCTGGTGCTTCTTCAGGTATCCTGTAATAAAACAGCACATCAGATGAGTTATAGGTCTTGCAGATATTGTAACAATAAAGTTATGAAGCAACATTATGAAAATTACATTTATATAAAAACATGAATATATATTATTTTAAAATAATATTATAAGCGATATTATGAAAATGAGAAAGACCTAAATCAATCATCTGACTCTGTAAATCACACAAAAATAAAGGCAGTACTTTTTATGAACTTAAAAGTGCATGCATTTAAAGTGAACAGATTATGCTAGTTGCAATTACCAGACCAATAATGTTAATTACAAATAAGTGTTAGATGCTAATCTTTCACTCGTTCACATTAAGTCATGCTGAATCTATACGTACCCAGTGGGACAGTGACAATAACATGGTCTGCTGCAAATGTCTCTCCATTCACACATTCAATCGTAACAGGAAATGATGTTCCTGATGGTCCATTCTTGGTGTAGTTCCAGTGAATGGACTTCACTGGCTTGTTGTACAAGACTATGTCCTTGGGAAGTTCCGTCATCATGTGATCAATTAAACCTTCATAACCTCTAGGAGGAAAAAAGAATGCACGAACATGTTTAGTTTGCAAACTTTACAAGATTTAGCATTTTGGAATTGGATAATTGAGACACTTCAAAATGTACAAGAAAGGCTCTGAGATTTACCCTGGGAAAGTGCAGTCCAATCCTGGGAGAGTTTTGTACATGCCGAAGGCTCCCAGGCCTACATCATCCATCGTGTGGGTTCCACTGACACAGCACTCCAGCTTCAGCAGTGTGTTTATCATGGCCATTTTTATTGCAATGTTAGCCTGGTCCTCCTTCCACTCCTCTAGGGCCAGTCGTTCAACCTCGGCCTTGACAAACTCCCCAACGCTCGGCAGAGGTTCTCCACCGCTGTCATGGAACTGCTGACTCCTTTCCAGTAATGTCATGAAAAACTCCACCACTGGCCCCATCGTCTCAAGCCCCAGTTTTCGACCTGAACTGGTAAACCAGTTGGGAACAAACAGCGGATGACCTCCAACGTCAATGGCCTGGTTTTCTTCAGTCATTGACTCTTTGTCAAGGAGCTGATAGTCACATGCCAAACGAAACACTGGGTTTTCCTTCGATGGGCCATGGATCCAGTTGGCACCAATCTCTACAATGTTATCACCTTGAACAAATGGAAAAAATAAATAAATAAATGTGATATGCATCTATGGAGAAGACCATGGCTAGCTTTTTACTCTACTGAATATTTCTCAAAGTACATTCTAGTCTTGGCAACAAAAAAAAATTAAAATATTGGACACTGATCTAAAATAGACTTCTTGTGGCAATATGCCTAAATTTAAATAGTAAAACAAGTATAATACAAAACAATTAATACAAAGATATAACTATATACTGTAACTATATATAATATAAAGCAAACTGCAAAAACATTGAAGGTAACAAATTATATCAAACCATTATTTGTGGCCAAGAAATACAGTAGTTAATAAACTGTATAAATACGTAACTTGCTCCGACCTGACATTTATAAAGAATACCTTTGTCCTCGAACATGATTCAGCCTCTCTGTTAAAATGTACTTTCATCATATAGTTCACCCTTGCCTGACCGTATTCCAATGTGGTTTTATTGGGTTCACATGGAAAATCTGGACTTTAACTCAAAACCTTTGTACAATATATACTAGTAGTTTTCAACCTTGTTGACTCAAAGGCCCCCAATATAAGGTCATTTCAACTGGTACTTGTACTGCAATTATGACACAGCGGTTTATTTTCTTACACTTAATTTGATCATTCCAGGAATTTAAATAACTATTAATTAAATAAGTTTGCTGATGCCTCTGGTTGAGAACCACTGATATAGACAACGTGACCCATTTACATGGAGAACTTGTACAGCCAGAAGTGCAGTTAAGTCCCGCCCACGAATACAGTGGGTACAAGTTACAAAACACAATTTTAGAGTAACGTTACTACTTAAGGATAAATATCAGTATCATTATACATCATTAGATTCTAAGTAAATGAAATCAGCTAACCAATTTTCATGTAGGCCTTTCATAAGAAATGATAAAAGACGGCCATCCTATAAGATGACGAAAATAAACAAATGTAAACAAACTATAAAAGCTAAATTTCCCCGTCAGTGATTTCAGACAGATGACAGATGTTCATTTTTAAAAGCAATAAGCCTGTGCATACCCAGTCTTCCCGTTCGTATTCTCCCCCCGCTTCTCGCAGTCGCTTCTATGATGTGTACATTATGAAAACCGTGTTTAAGCAATTTCTGAGCGGCACCAATTCCTGAGATGCCGCATCCGATTATAAATATCTGAGAATCACGAGCTGATCGTAGCGCCATTGAATCGCTTCGTGCACGACAAGGAGGACCGAAGGTTTCTCTCTGCTGGGGACTTCAGCAAACGCTCCTCCCCGAACTGTACTTGATCTTAACGTCGCCTAGACAGTAATCTCAATCATTCTATGGAAATATGACTGTCTGCATGGTTCGGGACATTCTAAAACGCTTAATGTGAAAAACGCTTAACGTGGCTTAACGTACCTTAAAAACGACCGGGGAAAACCAAACTTCTGTCAAACCTTACTTTTAATAAACACTAACTACTGTCAAAAGAACGAGCCCTTATTCCACAGATAAAGTGAATAATATCACGTTAAGCGTTTTCTCCCCCATAGAAGTCCATTATAAGGAAACAGCTTAACGTGGTTTAACGTACCTTAACAACGACCGGGGAAAACCAAACTTCTGTCAAATTTTACTTATAATAAACACTTGCTGCTGTTA
>JAFVLL020010233.1:0-10141 GCA_021397915.2 Tor tambroides
GAGAAGTAAAAACAAATCACCAAATGTAACAATCTCCTCCCTGTCCTGGTTGCACTGGCATGTGAGGAGGTGCAGAGATAAGCGCCCTGGTACGTGTTGATGCTGTGTGAAAGACACTCGTTATCTGTTCCTAACGTGGACTCCTGCTTAGTCTAGGCAGCCACAGAAATATGTTGGGGAAATCTGATATGAGAAATCAGCCCATCTGAGCATCAGTGCAAGCGCATGCCTTGCAGGCCGATGTTTACTTTGCCCTGGCCCTGTGTTCTTGAAGGAAATATGTCAATAGCCAACGCTCCGACTGGATCCGGCACACTGGCGGGAGCTTCCTTAGTGACCTCACAGGGATGAGACGACTCATAGCTGTGCTGAAAGGGCATTTAGTGGAATGTGAGCTGTTCAGTGATAAAAGGCAAACAAACTCTGTCCCATTCAATCTGAATGTTGATAAAAATGTTTTTGTTTTGTTCATTCAATAGTTGCAATAGTGTAGTAGTTGAATACACTGTGAATTACTCTTAACGATGTAGCTATATTAAGTTTGCTACAAGTTACCGTCTTTTTAAAATCCGTGATCTTAAAGCAAACTTCAAGATTGATGTCGAATACAAGAAGTTGTATTGTTAGAACTCATCCATTTGGAACACTAATTGAGGTCACTTGTAAGACTGGGACAAAGCAGCATTGAACTCACATTATACGGTTTGCATTTTAATAGCTTTGATGAACAGGCAAAATGTGTTATTGTGTAGATCATACCTCTGAAATATCTAACTTGCACACAAAAAAAAATCTTATTTATGGTTAAAAACTGTGATTTGAAGTATGGTGACAATGTTGTATGGCATAATGGGATGCTATTTTGGACTTGTACGTGTTGTAGTTCAAAAATGCACATTAGGTTAACTGACAGTTTGAATAGATCATCTCATCTGAATTACTTAAATCTGACTTCTGCCTTATACTGATAATCATTACTATAATAATAAAAGTGCAATAGAAGGTTACATGATGACTTATGGGGATGCATCCAAAAATGAAGGATGTTGGTAACAGTTCTTGACTTTGATTTCTAATGTGTGGACAAATACAATGAGACATTTCTCAAAATATCTACTATGTTATAAAGAAGAAAAAGCCTTCTGGTACTGGAACAGCATGAGGTTGAGTACAGAATTTTCATTTTTGGGTGAACTGTCTCTTTAAAGTTAATCAAAACTAGCTTTTCCATCAATTACAGCTAATAAACAGGTGTAGACTAAGCATAGTGTTTCTATATACACCACCACCACCATGGTAAAAAACAAACAAACATATTATATACAATTTACTGTCAAACCCAAAATTATTCAGACACCAGATATCATTTTTGATATTTTACTAGTGGGTGCAGGACACTATAGTTCATTCATGTAAGTGAGGATAGCGAAATAAAGTAAACAGTGACACATTATACTCAACGATTCTTCGGTAAAACTGATAATTTTGGACCAAAAATTATTCAGACACTTTGACACCACAGACTGAACAAAATTAAGCATTGCTTGGTAATTGGTTGACCTAAATTGGTCAAATCTAATTGTGTACTTAAATTTAACACCTGACAGCTATTCAACCTAATTCATTACATAGCTTTCCATCAAAGTTATCTGACATTATCAAGATGAATTTGTTCTGACACAGTTTAACTCTGAGTTCCTGTCATAATTTTATTACCATTTTCTAAACTATAGCGAATAAACTGTGATAACGAAATGTTGAAGGTGTCTGAATACATTTTGGTTTGACTGTATGTCAAGGTAAATCTTATTTTTCAGCATTTATGGTTAACTAGGTTCACTAATAAATCATTACTTGTACTTATTTTATTTATTTATTTTGCTGTAGCATTTTTCATTAAAAAATTGCTACTATTTTACAGTGTAAAATTTAAAATGAAAACACATGAGCAAGTTTTCTAGCTACTATTGTAACCTACATAGGCTTAAAACTTACAGCTTTACAGCAACTGAAAGAGAATTTTTTTTTCTGCCCAGAATAACACAGAAAGCCTTAAAGCAATAGTTAACCCAAAAATGAAAACTTCATCATTTACTCACCCTCACATCTATGACTCTGGTTCTTCTGCGGAATCTAAAAGAAGCTATTTTGAAGAATGCTAATAATTGCACTGCGAACAAAGCTGACAAACAGAAAAGATTTTGCTAAGAGACAGTGAACGGCAAAGAATACGGAACCTACTCTCTTGTCTCTGTTCTCTGTATAAGGTGCTACTTGATAAACCCCATAGTGTATCAGAATGGCTCTTTGAAAACACGTAAATACAATTTGACTTCCTGTCCTCTCAGTAACTAACAGACGTCAGAAACCTAAAGTTACATAGTGCTTTCTCTCCTGGAATAACCATATAACTGCTTTTTTAAAAGTGCCTCCCGATGTCAGAGAGGGAATTTGCATTTTCATTCAGTTTTTTCATGTCTCTTTTTGTGGATCAAGCAAATCTGTGTAACAGTCACCCCTGGTCTCCACTACAGTCAGTTTGTTACCGGTCAAAACCAACTGTATCTCATGTGTGTCTGTTACACTTGTGCACCAGAGATGTGTGCTGTTTATTCCACGTATGTGGGAGCCAGAGAGAGAGATACAGCAGTTTTGATGACTGCTTTGCTACTTTTATGGAGGTCCGAAAGGCCATGTCCTCACAGTGGGAAATCAGTAGCTCTGTAATTAGCCCGGTGGGGGAGCTCTGCTGTCTGCAGGCACCTCACAGAGAGAGCGTTAGCCTTGCCGTTTTGCCCTGTTCCTACTCATCTCCAACACTCTCTCATTACACGCAGAACTGCAGCGAGTCCTTACACGGGGTCAAACACACAGTACAGCCATAGAGCACACTGCCGCAAAGATCAGCACACATTTTGCCTGAAAGAATGGACTCCAAAGCTGAATGCGGCGATAGACATGTGGTTTGGAGGTGAAGTGTGGTTTTGCTTAAAGTTAACCCCGATCCCGTTCTTTTATATTGCTTTGAGATTCTAAAATGAACTATTCACTGTGAGAATGACTTCAATTTGAAATAGAACATGTCAGTGAATAGTGCAAATACTTGACTAACTTGACTCATGCCCTGGGTTTTTGAACAGAGCACAGGCCGATAGAAAATGTCCTGTTTATATTGGATCCTACTGGGATTTTCAAGGTTGTTCTCAGTGGAGCCAAGTTGGAATTATTGGGATGTTAAAGCTTCAGATGTATTAACTACTGAAAATGACAGTTTGATGTCATGGTGTTTTCAGACTTGGTATTCGATCAGTCAAAACTGGTACATTTCTCTTGACATCATTTGTTTGTCTTTGCAAAATTAATTAAAATATTATTTGAACTGGTATTGTAATTACAAAAGAGAGAGAGAGAGAGAGAGAATATTATAACATTTCTGGATGACTGAAGAACTCAGACCTGCATGTCCTTGACTAGATATAAAACTAAAATTTCATCTGCACAAAAAGCTGTATGCATTTGATTTATTTATTTATTTTTACAAAAGCTTAATATGTCACCCTTCATTTTATTCTTGGCCTTTTTACTTTTTATTCAGAGCAAAGTATTGACAGATAAAGAACACAGACCTGAACCCATGCCGCTCGTATAAGCACCACAGCTCAATGTGTGCATCTGCTATAAAGGTCAAAAACAAATAGTGCCTATTCAAGATCATCATCATTGATTGAAATCAATCAATCAATCAGTAAGTAAATAAATTAAGAATTATGATTACTTATAAATAGGGCTGGGCGATAATTAGATAACGATAATTATCGCGATATAATTTTCCTCGATAAAACGATATGAAAAGTTCGATAAATGTTCAATATGATGTTTATGCGCCAAAAGTGGAACGAAACCGTGTGACTCATTTGAATCGCGCCACACGGACCGTTTATCCGCTCGGATCACTAGAGCAGATGTGTTTACTCGGTCACGCGAGCACTAAACAGTGCTGTGAGATCCAGTGTGAAGCGCTTGAACTCTGTGTGCAACAAGACAGTCAGAAGGCTTTTCAATCTACACATCGCCATCATTTACCACGGATTTACTGTAGTAACACTCACTGCACCATGGTATTGTGGCAGAAATGTGGGATATTCACATTGTATTTTATTACAGGAGTAAGGGTATATAATTACATTTGTGATTAAGCTATAGCACGTGTGCATTTATACTGAATGTTTTTAGACTAACGTCTAACATTGAACTGTTTTTCATACAAATAGGCTACCTTAAAAATCATATATTTATATTTTTATCATGGTATTGAGGTGCTATATGTGTGGTTGTAAGTGTGTTTATCATGATTTAAATGTATGCTACTATGGGAGACCAATGCTTAATTAAAAAAATTAATAAAACTTGGTCAGAATAAATGTAACCATATAAATTTTTTTACAGATGTTACTGATTTTAATAAACAAATTTCAAATGTGCATTTCTAAGAGACAAAAAAGTGATATTATTATTATTATTATTATTATTATTACTATTAATATTATCAGACAACCCAAACCTGTTTCTTGATTTGAAACAATATCACTCATTAGAACATGCAGAAACTAAGAAATTATTTAGATTTTTTTTTAAGGAAAATTAATGGTCAGGTTTCTACAACTTTCACTTTGGAGCGAAATTCTAGCTTTAGACTTGAAGAAAATAAAGATTTGATGTTTATCATGATAATTACCGATATTGACTGATATGAAAAAAAATATTGTGATAATTTGTTTTGGCCATATCGCCAAGCCCTACTTACAAAATGTATTTTTCAAGTTAAAGAATTATCATTATTATTATCACTTATTATTTTTATTACTACTACTACTACTACTACTACTATTACACTCTAAAAAATGCTGGGTTAAAAACAACCATTTCTGGATTATTTGGCAACCTAGTGCTGGGTAAATATTGGACAGAACATATGCTGCATTTTTTAGAGTGCAGAAAAGCTACCCAGCACCTGGGTAAAAATATAAAAAAATAACCCAATAAATGACCCAACAGGCTGAACCCAGCATTTGGGTGAAAAAGAAAAAAAGAACCAAGTATTTTTTTAGTGTTGTATTATTATTATAATATAGGAAATGATATTATACAGGATATGTTATCATAGAGACTCCTCAAATTGTTAAATTTTTGAAATTTACAATAATTATAATTATTATTATTTTTTTTAATCAGACATTTTTCATCACTATGATTTCAGGTCAGGTGTACCACTCAGACATTTTTTTTTCTTTACGCCCTCAAAATTATAAGAAGGGAAAAAAATCAATGTGTTCATCATAGAGGTGTTTCAAGTTGATTTCCATTTTTATGTACTGTAGATCCAGATAAACAAAGAGCATCATGTCATTGATCTGCTAACATTAGGCCACAACTCTAACCAATACATCCCCCACTTTAATAGAGAATTTAAACCAAGTTGTTTATGTGTCACGGTTTTGCCTAAATTGTCTGTACATTATATGAAAAATTGTGTCACCCAATATTAACCAAATAATCAAAGGAATTGCTAAAAGCAACGGGGGCTTTTGGATTAATAGCATTATTTACAAAGCTATAGCTGGGTATTGCAAATGTGTCTAAGTTAGCAGCTACACATTTGTTCCTAGCGCAGTAATTGCCTTTTGAAGTGCAGTGCTTTCACCCATGTTGCCTGAAACAGAAAACTGATCAGAGAACAAATAATAGAGCTAAATGAAATGTGTCTTGTTGCCGTAAGTCTACCCTGAATGTCTGAGCCTTTCCAGTCAGCTTTGATGAGCTCTAATCTCGTCCTTTCTCTAATCCGTATTGGTATGCCTTGTGTAATGTCTGTGCATTTCAGTGTCAAAAGAAGAAAACCGGTGTGTGTTTCCTTGCTGTTTTTTCTTCACGAGGGAAGAAGACGCCTTCATACATTGTTGCTGTTTTCTGTTCTATAGTTTCCTTTCAAGCACTGTGTGTGAAGCATTGGACCACCAGTGTCCAAATTTACATCTGTCAAGCATTAAATTAGTGAAAATAATGCTACCTTTTTTTTGGAACTACTTCATGGTTTAAATCCTAATGTCAAAAATATCAAACCCTCACTGTGGAATCAAAGTTTCTTTGTTGGAACTCCATGTGGAAAAACATTGCATCAAACTTAGTCACGATTATATTTCTGTAGAATTTGTTCTTTTAGTTTCTTTTGCATGTATAATATTTGTTAAAAAATAAAGCAAACTACAGTAGTTTATTGACCAGTTAGAAATTATTTTGTCATTGACAAGTATGGTAAAAAAAAAGAAAAGTAAATTCAGAATGATATTCATGTTTAGGTAAAATTTAATTTTCAAAATACATTAGCACAGAGTTACTTGAAAGTTACCTGGTTCACAAAATGCAAATCATAATATCTGAAATGCTGATAACATTTCTTCAGAATAGCAGCTGCATCTATGTTGATGGCAGTTATATCTTTAATTTTGCTGCTTTCTCGGCTCTGGGAGGTCTTGCTCCAGACCCAACAAAGGCAGACATTTGTTACCATCCATTTTCCACATCAACAGCAACTTTGTCTGGTTTGTCAAACAAACACAGCTGTGCAATGTGTGGATGAGGGTATTTGGAGGCGAAATAAAGCTGATGGCATCCTGGGTAAATGAGGGAAGATTCACACGGAATAATGAAGGCCGGAGCTGTTTCTCTTTGGCTGATGTGTATCTAAAAGGCTCAGTAAATACAGTTTCTGAACTGAAAGCCTTATCAGCAGATATACATATCCACTGCAACCGCTGGCCCCACATGAGGGCTGTCTATCTCCTCCATCACTTTTAGTCTTTGCAAGTCTTTTTTTTTACCATTCTTAGGCAGGGCTGAAACATGTTCCACCTCATCTGATGCTTTACCCTTTTCCCCTGTCTGAGCCCAAGGTTTTTTTAGTTCAGTTTTGCAAGAGTTTTCTCCCCAAAGTTTATAATGTAGTATTGTTTTTACATTTTATTTATACAAATTTATTGATATTTTTAGCATTTATTTTTATTAATAATAATAATAATAATAATAATAATAATAATGTAGTTCGAGGTCTTGAATATATCCTGCCTAAATCAACTGTTTAAATAGGAAATATATCAACACAGGACAAAACTATACTCATTAAGTAAATTCAAGGGTTCCTAAGGAAGATTTAGGAATATTTTATTTTATTATTATTTTTTATTTTAGAAAACAATAAAGGTTAACTAATTGTTAACTAATTTTATTTTATTTATGTTTATTTGTTGTGGATAAGAATACATACATGTATGTATGTATGTATGTATGTATTTCTTTATTTGTTTATTTATTCATTTATTTTTTTAGTGCTGGGCAACGATTATTTGCGATTAATCACATCCAAAATAAACGTTTTTGTGTACATAATATATGAGTTTACTTTTTATTATGTATATATAAATACACACACATGCATGTGTATATATTTAAGAAAACAATGTTATGTTTATATATTAAATAATTGATATGTTATATAAATTATATGAATATAAATATATACATGTAAATACCTGTAAATATTTTCTAATTATATATTGTATGTGTGTGTCTTTATATATACAGTAATTCATTCATTCATTCATTCATTCATTCATTCAGGAAAAATAATAAACATTAGGTCACACTTAGATGGCCTTAACTACTCTGTAGGCTACTTACATTTAAATTAATCATTTGATACAATGCACTTACTGTGTACATACATATTTTTTACATTGTACTTATATTGTAAAAACACCTGCATGTAATTACATATATAATTAATTTCTGTAATTACATTCATAATTACACTGTTGACCCATCCCTTACAGCTTAACCCACCCTTAAACCTACCCATACCACCAAACCTGTCCCTGACCTTACCCATATCCTACCTCAATAGCAGCAAATGTGTTTTGCGATACAATATAAACACAATAAGTACATTGTACTTATTTTTTAATGTAAGTACATAGTAGCTAAGGCCACCTAAAGACCACTAATTATTAACTAATTTGATTTATATATCTGTCTATCCTGTAAAAGAATAAAAGACAAAAGAGTAGTTGAAACTAAGCCCCTGGCCATGATTGCAATGCAACCCGCTTGTAATCTGTTCGTATTCCTTGCTTATCTTTAGGTTTCCATGTTAGTTTGGACTTTTGACTCCATCTGATAGTTCATGTTTCTATAGGTAAAGCATGTGTAGTCTCCTCAGGCCAGCTTATTAAATGATAAACTGTGTTTCTGTCTTTGCCCTGCTGGTGATGTATGCTGGTAACACAGGAGCGGAGCAGTGGGGCTGTCTTAGTGTTTAATATGCTGACTGTACAGCCCACTGGCCAGTTTTACCCTGCTGCCACGGAGCTAAAGCCAGAGTAAAGATGACAAGGTCAAAGCCTGAGTGAGATGTTGACCTCACAGAGCCATGGCCTTGACTCTGTTTGGCATACTTGTGCTGAATCTGTGCCCCTTTGGCCTGCATTAGGTGTTTGCAAAGACAAGAGCTCAGCGGGAAAGGAAAAATATCATTTGTTAGCATCATAGCAGAATCTGTCAGCTGCTGGCTTGTTGCCACGGAAACTGAGTTTTTTTTCATTGTAGGCCTTGGCTTTCAAGTTGATTCTGTCACACACAGTGTCTCATACTATACACTGTGTACTACACTAGATGACTGAGTACATAGCATGCAGTGTATGAAGTGTGTGATTTTCATAGGATGGTACATAGAACACTTTTTGTTAAATATTTTTTGTTTTCCAGTTGAAGGAAATTCAGTGGCTGATGTTAAAAATTCTAGATTAATATTCTAAATTAAAGACTGATTTTTTTTTTTAAGTCTATGACATTTGTTTGAACTACTGTTTCTCTGTAGGTGAATTTAGAATATCACAACATATGAAAAATGATTAAATTTTGACATCTGCTTGCATTTAAGACTACATTTATCAATGTTATAAAATTATTATTTTATTGTTTTAAAGATTAAGTGAACATTAGATGTTGGCAAATATAATCTAAATGTCTTAAAATATATGTTCTTAAAAATAGATCTTTAAAAAATGTATACACAATTACATTTTTAAAGCACCCAATAATGATGTGAAACACTGATGTTTGGCATGCCTAAAGCATGTGAAGTGTATAAACTAGTCAATGAACTACTTAATCAATTCAACTTTTTACATAAACCATGACAAACCATACAAACTTTAATTTTGCCGCTTTATTTAGAGGCATAGTTCACCCAAAAATGAAAATTGTCATGAATTACTCACCCTCATGTCGTGCCAAACCTGTAAGACCATTGTGCATTTTCAGAACACAAATTAAGATATTTTTTTGATGAAATCCAAGAGCTTTCTGACTCTCAGATTTCATCAAAAATATCTTAATTTGTGTTCCGAAGATGAACAAAGGTCTTGGAACGACGGGTTTGGAATGACATGAGGGTGAGTAATTAATGACAGAATTTTCATTTTTGGATGCACTATCCCTTTAAATGCTCGGTTCACGCATGCTCATATCAGCAGCTCATCAGTTCTTTGATCTGAGTCCGAGCTGTTTTCCCAGTTCAGAGTACTGCTGGAATAACTGAAGTGCTGAATGAGTTGGCAAGAACAAGCATCATAGAATCATATACGCCGGTATTTTGGCTTGGGTCTAGTCGGAGTGACTGTCAGACACGTTCAAAAGTGAGTTTTGATTGAGTAACTTGTTGATCTATGCTGCTTGAGATGTGAACTGTTTCAGATGATTCAGTCTGATTAGGTGAACTGGTTCATCCAATTCGCTATATAGAACCAGTTAGTGTTGTTTTTGGCGGCCTGTTTTAATTTTAGTTTTAGTCTAGTCTTTGTGTGAAGCTGTCATTTTAGTTTTTATTAGTTTGTCATGTTCATACTCTTCTTAGTCTAGTCAAGTTTTAGTCAACTAAAAGTCTGAGCATTTTAGTCTTATTTTAGTCAGAATTATCCATGACTATTTTCGTTTAGTTTTAGTCAATGAAAATTGTATTTTAGTCTCTTTTTAGTAATGCAGTTCTATTTAACCCAGTCAATATAGTATAAATACCTAGTAGTATAGA
>JAFVLL020010235.1:0-2500 GCA_021397915.2 Tor tambroides
TTGCTGTGAAGTCTCTGTTTGTATATATGATACGACGATAGTTTTTCTCAAAAGAAAGGGTAAAATGCTGATGAAGTGACTCTCAGAGCAGTTCTGGAGATTATGTTCATGTGTTCATACAGAGAGGCACGCTTCAGTATGTGCGTAGTAAAGAAAACCGCGCGACAGTCTCAGCGGTTAACATTCATTCTGAGCCTAAACGCTCTCACATGGAGAGGATGGGAGCGACGAGGTCCAGCGAAGCGATGAGGATCCCGAGCTCAGCCAGAACCGCCGTCAGCACCAGAGCCCACGTCGGCTCCCCGTTGGCTTTCCCGTGACCGAACACCTGCGGAAACACACAGATCTTGATGCTTGTCCTCTACAGCACACTCCAGCAGGATTGTGCCAGTCTTCATCAGCGTTTACACTACAAACGAGTTTCAGCAATCTGATCGCGCCCAAAACAAACAGACAAACACTCACTGACACGCTTCTCAAAGAAAACACACAACAAACACAGCAGACATTCAAATCCACTCCGGATTAGATCGGGTTCAGCGGCCTCACAACGCCTGCTTTATGGTCAACTCTGCTAACAGCACTATAAAGAATTCAATTCAGTGTATAATTTAGAAATGATACAGTTAAATATATAACAGAAAATTACACATATGTGACCCTGGAGCAATGGAAATTTAATAAATTAATTATAATTAAATACATAATCTAAAATTAAATATGTAATATTAGTGTACTATAATGTCTAGTGTATAATAAAAGTCTGACCCTCAGGAAGGGGATGATGTTGTCTTTAGCGATGGCCTGCAGCAGGCGAGGAGCTCCGGTCAGCGATTGGAGGCCGGCGCCACATGTGGAGAAGAACGAGCCAATCACAATCACCCAGGAGGAGGGCCATGAGAGCGTCCCAACAACCAGGTACCCCCTCACCGAGTCTCCAAACCTGTAACACAGACGAGGAGAACCAGATAGTCTGCATGCATTCGTTTCCAGAGGAGAAGCAGAAGAACAGAAGAGACTAACTTGTCTCGGAGAACTACGCCCTCCACACAGGATCCAAACAGCACCACACAGCTCAGATCTGAGCCTCGCGTTCAGGAAACATCACACAACATCAACTGGAGACATCACCTCAACTCCAGAACAATGATACAAATCTACATTTAGTCCTTTAGCAGATGCTTTTATCCAAAGCCACTTACAAATGAGGACAACAGAAGCAATCAGAATCAACAAAAGAGCAATAATATGCAAGTGCTATAACAAGTCTCAGTTAGCTTAACGCAGTACACGTAGCAAGGGTTTTTATTTATTTAAATTATATAATAACTAAAAAGAAAACAGAAAGAATAGAAAAAGCTAGTGTTAGGGGCCTGTTTTGCTTTTGTTGCTTGTATAATAAATAAAAAGAAAACAAATAGATAGAATACAAAAAGCCTAGAGAAGCTAGTGTTAGTTTTTAGTTTTTTTTAAGAAAACAAGCAGTTAGTAAATGAATAGAGTGCACGTCTAAAAGAGGCAAGTTTTTTTTTTTAAAGAATAGAATTAGAATAGAGAGTGCTAGAGTTAGAGGGTCAAAACATCACTGACTGCATGATGAGGTTTGTGAGCTGATGAAAAGCTTATACTTCATTTAATCGTTAAAAATGTTATGTTTTTTGCTTTTGTTCATCTTTTATGCTGGATAAAGGCGTCTGCATGCATCCGTGAGAAATATAAATGCAAAATTAAAATAATTCTAAAAATAATAATAGGGATGTAACGATTCACTCAAATCACGATTCGATTTTCTCACAATTTTTTTTTAACAAAATGAGATTGAAGACATTATACAGTAAAAGAGAAGGAGTCCTTTTATTAGGCTATTGCTGCACGTTTCTTTGTGAAATTGAAATATAACAAAACTAAATTGAAATTTTAAACCAAACCCCAAATCAAATAAGTTACACAAATAAAGGAAATCTCTTCATATAAACAAAATAAGGCTTTGTCTGTGCCCTTTCCATTTAAAATGAGAGGCAACCACTGCATTTTAATCATCATCCAAACAAAGATGCAGCGTACATGCAGCATGAGCCGTTTTTAATCTGAGTTAGACTGAATAATTTCGAAAACTGAAGCAAAAACAGAATGGTCTGACTTTAGTTTTGTGAAACTATACTATATAAAACACATCTGAACGAAACAACAGATAAGCTGAATGAGACGCAGATTCACTCTCTGCCAGCAGGGGGCGCTTATCAACAGCAACGATACAGCGTTTCCTTCGTTACCGCTGTAAATAAAGCAGAGCTGCTGTAAACAGCAATGATACAGCGTTTCCTTGGTTACCGCTGTAAACAAAGCAGAGCTGCTATGAACAGCAATGATACAAGCGTTTCCTTGGTTACCGCTGTAAACAAAGCAGAGCTGCTATGAACAGCAATGAAACAAGCGTTTCCTTGGTTACCGCTGTAAACAAAGCAGAGCTGCTATGAACAGCAATGATACAGCGTTTCCT
>JAFVLL020010235.1:15000-33128 GCA_021397915.2 Tor tambroides
GACACACAGACAGAGACACACACACACACAGAGACGCGCACACACACAGAGACGTGCACACACACACACACAGAGACACACACAGAGACATGCACACACACACACACACACAGAGACACACACACACACACACACACACACACACACACACAGAGACGCGCACACACACAGAGACGTGCACACACACACACACACACACACACAGAGACACACACAGAGACGTGCACACACACAGAGACACACACACACACAGAGACGCGCACACACACAGAGACGTGCACACACACACACACACACACACACAGAGACACACACAGAGACGTGCACACACACAGAGACACACACACACACAGAGACACACACACAGAGACACACACACACACACACACAGAGATGTGCACACACACACACACAGAGACACACACACACAGAGACGTGCACACACACACACAGAGACACACACACACACCCGTCACTGTGTCACTGCATTATTCACTGAGGTGTGTCGTCCACATGTGAAGCTCTTAAAGCGACAATGACTAGAAAGTGTGTGTGATTGTGCCAAAACTCCACGCACATTTCTCATCTCTGTGTGTGCGTGTGTGTTTTCTGTGCATTAGGGAGTGTTGCAGCTAAACTCACAAGACACTCAGAATTACGTCATTTCTCTGAAAGGAACTTCCTGTTTCATAATGATGATGTTGCACACTGAGTGAGTCACACCCTCATTAGGGGACACGACGTGCTGCTTACTGCACAGTATAGTCTCCTAGTATACTTTACTGATACAGCTATAGTCTGTTTAAAGAAAACCAATGAAAAGATTATTATGCTGATATTAGTCAAATCTAAATACTTATGTGTTAAAAAGGCTCTTAATCTTTCCTACAAGAGTTTCCATTGAATTAAACGGTTGATAGTTTATTGTGCAATTAAAATGGCAATAATATCCAGAAAATAACGATTCTATGCCTAATGCAGTATTTTTAATTAATAACAAGCAGGGAATACACCAGGACTCTAATTTTGAAATGGCTATCAACATTAAATCATAAGCATAATCAGTGTTAACTAAAACTATTTAAAGCAGTTGTTGTTATTTTAAAGTCAAGCAAAACTAAAACACAAATTAGAAATGTTACCTTAGCAAATAACTGAAATGAAATAAGCAAAAGTACTAAAAAACTGAAATAAAGCTTTCGAAATATTAATAAATAACACTATATACACACTAATAAAATAACACTGATTAAACTATTTTAATCACACAACCTTCATGAGTTATTTCAGCTTGATTTAACACAAAAGTTGGTGTTGCTGTTATAAATTAATGTATTTGAGTTGATCCAGTGATATTTAATAATAATTTTGACTTGATTAAAACCAGTTAATTTAGATGTTACCATTTTCATGTTGCATTTTTTGTTTTTTTTTCAGTGCAGTGTTATTTTAGTATTTTTAAAAAATGTTTAAATATTTAATTTATTTAAAATGTAATATAAAAACTCATGCATCACAAGCAGAACCACATTAGACCTCAGACTACAGTCACTTTATTATTGATTACACATTATTCACACAATAGCAATAAATTATTCATAATTTACTGGTTCTCTCTAATTAATCTTTTTCCTCTTTTAAATGTTCCTTTCTAAAATAGCCTGCTGCTTATATACACTCAGAAAGTCTCCAGTTTTGTGGACGTTGACACAGAGATCATTTAAGAAGTGTTTCAACATTGCATCAAATACTGATGAACACACTGATTTTTAGCTGAATTATCACTCCGTGGGTTATTTAAAAATGTATTTCTCTTTCGTTTGGAAGGCGTTTGTCTTTCAAACACATTGAAATGCACAAATACACAAACTTTTTTTGTCATCTGATCCTCTTTTACTTAATATATTTACTTACTATAAGTACTGAGATTTTAAAATAAATATTTTAACAATTAACTCTCACATTTGCATGTTCATGGTTCTGATGTTGGTTATGGCCACATGACATGCAGGTAAACAAATAAAAAATGTAATGTAATGTTTAATGCACTTCATGTTTTTAATAACAATGAATAGAATAGGCCATATTTTCTTGAATTTTGTATTTTTATATCAATATGGTGTGGGATTATCCTATTTAAATCAATGCTAGATAAACAAGATCAAAAGTAATCTAAAAGTAGTCAGATTATGTTACCAAAAACATGACCCTGGAGCACAAAACCAAGTCTCTGGGGTATATTTGTAGCAATAGCCAACAATACACTGTATGGGTCAAAATTATTGATTTTTCTTTCATGCCAAAAATCATTAGGATATTAAGTAAAGATCATGTTCCAGGAAGATGTTGTGTAAATTTCCTGCTGTAAATATATCAAAACTTCATTTTTGATCAGTAATATGCATTGCTAAGAACTTCATTTGAACAACTTTAAAGGCGATTTTCTCAATATTTAGATTTTTCTGCACCCTCAGATTCCAGATTTTCAAATATTGTATCTCAGCCAAATATTCATATTCAATGGAAGCTTATTTATTCAGCTTTCAGAAGATGCATAAATCTCTAAATTGACCCTTATGACTGGTTTTGTGCTCCAGGGTCACATATGTATAGCGTGAAGGATTACGTCTCTAACTACAGTTTTCTGACTCCAGTGTAATTTGGAATCATTAACAGATTACAATTAGTAAGTAATCTAGCCAGCTCTGTTAATCAGAGCATCAGTGATCTGCTTTCTCACACTCATTAATGACAGATAACAGCGTCTCTCACCGTGCTCCAGGTGGCTGCGCTCCGGCGTGTCGGCCCCGGCCGAGGTGGTGGCCCCTCCGGACGCCTCGCTGCGGTTCACGCTCTCCCTGGAGCCGAAGCGGACCCTGGCGCTGGAGCGCGAGCTGACGTCCGGAGACGTGTCCGGCAGGTCCTCGACTTTGATCGGCGTGACGGTGAAGCGCACAGACGAGGCCATGGCTTCCCGCGCCGCCGGCTGCTGCGGCTCCGACAGGGTGACGGCCCCGGGGCCCTGCTGCGGCGAGGAGCGCGCTCGGCTCAGCTCACGGCCCGGTGCACCGCCATGAGACTCTGAGAGTGTGTGAGACACTTCTGTGATCTACTGCTGGACACGAGAGCGAGGAGGCTGTTTAATCGTTCCTTCAGGAGAGGCTCCAGAAAAGCGCTGGTTTGTGCTCAGATCAGCTGGTGCGGCTTGAATCTGGTTTCTGACGTGTCAGCAGAGACTCGGGCAGAACCATTTATTCACACGTAATGAAAACCTCTGACAGCGTATGAAAAATTAACCTCCCTCTGCTGGAACCCAAAATAAATGAAGGCTGATCGATGCAGCTGTCATGACAAACACAGCAATCTGACGGATAAAACGAGTGTGTGTGTGTGTGTGAGTGAGTGAGTGAGTGAGTGAGTGAGTGAGTGAGTGTGAGAGTGTGTGTGTGTGTGTGTGTTTGTGTGAGAGAGAGAGAGAGAGAGAGAGAGAGAGAGAGAGAGAGAGAGAAATGGGGAAAAGAAACAAAACAAAAAAGCACAGAGTCAATACACCAAAATACCAAAACTAAACACAGGAGACTGGTTTTAAATGGTTCTAGCTGGTCATAATCTGGTTTGGATGGTCTATTTATATTTTATCAACACGCAGCACCTCATTGCCTATTTTATGTAGATTACTTTTCTTACTGGATTTATATACCTATTATACTTTATATTATTTACAAGCAAAAAAATAAATATTTTATATTAATAATAATATTTATAACATTTTATTTATTTGCAAAAATCAATATATAAAAATCATATATATATATATATATATATATATATATATATATATACACACAGAGAAAGAGAGATGTCCTGCCTATTAATAAAACAATGCATATTATATATTATAAATATAAATGTATCGTAAATTTACACATATTTTCATATATATTATATATATATATATATATATATATACGTAAAAATACAATACATAATATTAATATATATATATATATATATATATATATATATATATAACAATGTATATTACATATTATAAGTGTATCATAAATTTACACATTTTCATATACTACTCAACTAATGAGTAACGTTAGCTATATTTTAGTAGCATTATAGAAGCTTTCCTACTAGACATCTATTCAAAAACCCTCATTATGTAGTGAGCTCGTTAGTCAGTATTTTTGGGCATCTCATTGAACCGTTCACAAAGACAGCATCTCGGAGCGTCATTGTTTTACCATCACTGTACCATAGTAGGTTTCTTAAAGCATGACGCCCAAAAATGCGGTTTCTCCAGGTAGCTCGCAGGGTTCTGTCTATGAAGGGAGCTCGCTAGGTTTAGCGACACAAACCGGCCGTTAGCTCCTGCGACACTTTCTCCGAGCGCCTCCATTAAGCCAATTATAATCAGATCACAGACACACTCCTGACAGAAGCCCAGTGTGTATCATAACCAACTCTTTATATAACTAATGAACCGGTTTACCTCAGGAGACGCGCGCGAGACTCTCTCGCGATGTTCGAGCGCTTAAACACACACAAATCCGCATTAACCGTCGCATTACTCGCTCCTGATCTACCAAGACTGGTTCGCGTCAGAGAGCAGCCGCTCGTTTACCTCCGCACCGCGGTCACGGATCCGCTGGACACCGGCTTCTGGACGAATGAAGCCCGCTGTTTATCGCTCCGGTTTCTGACCGTCAAAATCAGCACGTCTGACTGACTGCAGCGTGAAGCGCGAGAGGCACGCTCTGTGGCGCCGTGACGTAAGCGCGCAGGATGCGCCGCTGGGAAATGTAGTTCTCAGCGTCATTCTTTTGTTTACGAAAAATACTAGCTTTTCATTTTTAATTTCCATTTTTTTTTATTTAAATGTAATTTTTAACAATGAAATGTAAAAAAAAATAAAATGATAAAAGTTTAATTTCCAAATAAATTTGGAACGCAAATATACAAATCACTCATTTTATTTGACTCCACATGAAGATTCATTCACATGTTTGTACTGGGAGTAAACTAAACTTGAATAAACATCGAGTCAACAGCAAATAAGGATGCCATACTTTTAGTAATGAGAAAGTAAACATCACATTATTCCATTAAAAATAATGAATTGTGTGAAGTCCATTGACGGCGGGCCCCGGGGCCCGCTCAGAGCACGGGCCGCGGCTGTTGCGTCAGCAGCAGGCCGAAGCGTTTCTTGATGGTCACTCGGTGTCTGGAGAACTTGTCGTCCGGTGAAAAGCGGGCCGGATGCGCCGAGCCGGTGGGCTGACCGGTCGGGTCCACTTTCTGCAGAAAAACACATAAAAATCATTTATTCAAAACATGCCTTGAAACTGTAGTTCTTTATTTCATAGCTGAAACTGCATAAAACAACAAATAATACCAAAAAAAATCTTAATAAAATGCCATTCTCTATTAAAATTGCATGGTATTATGTGTTCGACGTGTATTATGACTTTAATGTTATTATTGCTTAAAATACTATGGTAAATTACTATGGTAATAATTCAGCACCATCCCAATAAACAAAGAACGCTTCCACTTAGTTGTTCGGTAAACTAAATAAGAACGTTCAGGAAACCATAAACTAACGTTCCCGGAACGTTCTGGGAACCAAAAACTGTTTTATAAGCCGAGGCTACTTTTCTACACTATCAAACTACTTTAAGACATATGCTATCGTTGTAATATGGTTTTAACATGGAACTGCAATGTTTAAAGCACTATATTACGTGTATATGTCGGTTTATGGCCAAATGTGGCGTGTTTACAGCGGAACAAATTGACTCACCTTCAGAGTATAAACTCTGTCGCCGTTCTCGTTCAGATAATACTGCAGGAACATGACGACCTGATCACACGCCGGGTTATAGCGTTTATTTCGGTAAACACCGAGCTGAAAGCAGGTTTATATTCCGAGCGGCTAAACCCCACGTGTGCGCGAGAACCCAAAACAAACCGGAAGTGTAGGACACCGCGCAAAGGAGGATGGGAAATAGAGTTTTTAAAAAGGTCACGTGTGGTGTGTGAAGGAAGACCGCCACCTACTGTACGACACAATAAATAACAATAGTAATTATCATTATATATAAAGTCACATATAATAAATGCTACTCAGTAATCGTATGTTTCAGTATTAACTCATTGTTCTTGTAAAGGAACTCAGTCATGATGAAGTGTGTGTTTTTGAAGGTGTGCAGGTTAAATCCCAGCAGAGAAGCTGAAGCAGGGATCTTAACTCTCCTGTTCTCATTCACTTCACTTCAGAAATCAACACACTCTTCAGGCTTTCTGTGAGTTCATCTGATCCTCTCAGCTTCTGAATGAAATGCAGTCCTCTTAAACTCAGATATATTCTACTGAATTTCATTCAAATGGTAAAAAAAATGGTTGATATTCTTCATATAATGCCCTTTTTACTAGCTATTGACTGTCACTGATTTCTTGCAAATATTGACAGACTGAAAAAGTGTAATATTATACTTTAATATAAATATAAAGATTAATTGATTTGATTTATTAAACTAAATTGTAGTTACAGAACACACACACACACACACACACACACACATATATATATATATATATATATATATATATATATATATTAGTGCTGTCAAATAATTAATCGTGATTAATTGCATTCAAAATAAAAGTTTTTGTTTACATAATATAATATAATATATAAATACACTCACATACAGTAAATATTTTGGAAATATTTATATGTATATATTTATATTCTTATATTTTATATTGTAAATAAATATATTTAACATATAAACATAACATATTTTTCATAAATATATACATGCATGTGTTTGTATTTATATATACATAATAAATATACACAGTATACACACAATCATTTGACAGCACTAATATATATATATATATATATATATATATATATTTTTTTTTTTTTTTTTTTTTTATTGATACTTCAATGTCAGGTATATTCAACTAAATGTAATTCTAATTGTAAAATTTCATGATATTCTTTATATATTGCCTTATTTATATTGCTTTTTGGTACATGTTATTAGCTACCACTGATTACTTGATATATTCAAATACTGAGCTAAAATACAATAAATCAATCGTCCCTTTGATATTTTTTTATCTAAATTGTACCTAAATTATCTTGATATTCTTTATATAATTCCTCTTTACTGTTGTTTTAATGACTATCACTGATTACTTGCATTTAATTAATCTGAAAAACCGAAACTATTGTTATATCACACTTGTCTATGAGCTAAAATACAATGCTACCGTGAACTAGTTCCAGAACGCATCTGTTTCTAATCTCTTGTGTTTTAGATGTGAAACCTTCGATGCTCAGAGACTCGGACCGAGGCCGTGCTATCATTACAAGAGCATCTGAGCTCAAACACAGCTCATTTAGCAAAGAGGAAAGAGTGGAGTGCTGCTGGTGCTCAGACTCGGACTCCAGCGGTTATAACGGATGATTCACAGCGATCATCAGAAGCTGGAAACAGAGAGACCCCTGCTGATTCTCTGCTGGAGCTGGTGGAAGCTTCTCCAGCATCCGTCAGCTCTCCTCAGCCGCTGCATCACGAGCTCGAGCAGAGCCGTCCTGGACCCTCCATCGGATCAGACACCCTGCGTTCTTCATCTTCAGCGCACATTAAACACATCCACCTTCCTCTGAATCTACAACCGAGCCTGTATTTCCCAGCATCAGTCCAGAAACATAACCCCGCTGCTCCTTCAAACATCAAACCAGTGACTCTGTCTGCAGATGTCCCCCGTCGTTTCTCCTGCATCCTCACACAACGCCTCGCTTCAGCTCTTCGTGGCCTGTTCTAGTTCCTCATTTGAGTGCTGGTGTCCTCGGCAGAGGCCGTCTCCAGCCCTTCTGCCCCGTCTCACGCCTCCGCTGGGCTTCGGTCTGCTGTGTACGGCCAGCTTCAGGGCCTGTGAGGATCCCAGCGGCTCCTCTCCGGGGTCTGAAGGTGTTCCCCGCTCTCCAGCCGATCCGGACACATGCAGGCGGCTCTCCTCCGGACTGCTTCAGACTGTGGCAGAGGCTCTGTGAGACGGCCAGGCTCTTCTGCTCCGGGCGATCAGACGCCGCGGCTCTGGCCTGCTTCTTCATGTGAGCACACACCGCTGATCTCTGTTATACATCAGAGACTCAAACAGACAAGCTCAGATCTGATCATATAGCAGCAGTGCTTAAAACCAGTCATTTGCACGTTATTACTGGTTATAGTTCAGGTAAAGCAGCAGCAGCATGTTACTGAAATACTCATTATATTCTTCTTCACTGATGTAATGAGTTGTATCGTGTATGGCCTGTAGTTCACACCAAGAACAATAACTATAACCATGAAGATTTGAAAATCACTTAAGGAATGAATGAATAGTGCAGGAACATTAGTACAATTAATTAGTAATATAATTAATTAGTATTTTATGTGTTTAATATATATATATATATATATATATATATAATGTGACCCTGGAGCACAAAACCAGTCATAAGTGTCAATTTTTCGAAATTGAGATTTCTATATCATCTGAAAGCTGAATAAATAATCTTTCCATTGATGTATGGTTTGTTAGGATCAGACAATATTTGGCTGAGATACAACTATTTGAAAATCTGGAATCTGAGGGTGCAAAAAAATCTAAATATTGAGAAAATCTCCTTTAAAGTTGTTCAAATGAAGTTCTTAGCAATGCATATTACTAATCAAAAATGAAGTTTTGATATATTTACGGTAGTAAATTTACAAAATATCTTCATGGAACACGATCTTTACTTAATATCCTAATGATTTTATTTATATTGTGTATTATTTTTTACTGCATATTATTTATTCATTTATTGTGCTTTAGAATCTGATTTTTTACTATTATTTATTTATTATATAATTTATTATATTTATTTTAGTGCTGTCAAACAACTAATCGCATCCAAATTAAGCTTTTGTTTACATAATAAATATACACACAACACACATATATTATGTAAATGCAAACACATACAGTATATATTTTGAAAATATTTACATGTATTTACATTCATATATTTATATTCATATAATTTATATTAAATATATATATATATATATAAACAGCATATTTTTATAATATATACATGCATGTGTTTGTATTTATATTTATATATACATAAATATAAATATACACAGTACACATATATTATGTAAACAAAAGCTTTTATTTTGGATGTGATTAATCATTTGACAGCACTAGTTTTTTATTCAAATAATTTTCACCTTTATTTCTTTATTGTTGTTAATTATTTGTTTGTCTGCTGGCGTGGAGGCTAATATAGTTATTGTAGTTTTCTTCTTTTTTTGTTGATAAAGTGTTTGTTTTGTGTGTGTCAGAAGCGTCCAGATCCGCCGCTCAGGAACACCAGCAGTACTACAACACCGCACAGATCTCAGAGCACACACCAACTCACTGCACACGCTTCTGAAACGAACACAAAACAGGATTACTGAATTATACAGTAACTGCATATTAACTCGATGCTGTTTGGAGCAGAGCATGTGTCATTGTTGTGTGTTTTGTGAGTTTATTGGTTTATACTCCCGTAGGTTCATTGAGATGGAGGAACAGGACAAGAACGCCAACAGAGCAGACGGAAACAGCAAAGGTCAGGATTTATTTGAATGGGTCAAGGTTAAAAAAACATTTCACTTTTGCTCTTGAGCGAGCGTCATATAAGAAAACACATGCACATTTTACATTCTATCCCAAGTGAAAAAGTTATATATTGAAACTACGTTTATTTCGTACTAAGTATAGTTCAAATCTATAAACATTTACTGACAGATGACTTGAGACTTACTGATATAAAAATTATAATTGAACTTTATTTGGCGTATTACTTGTGCACAATGCACTTTTCTTAATATTAAGTCTAAAATGTGTTTTAATATCACTTTTGATGAGAATTGTATAATATCGGTCTTTAAATGCACAATACTTACCTGACGTATACTTGCAATAGTTCCACTTTAGCACAATCAAATATAATAAGCATATCTATAATTGTTCTTCAGCACCACTTCTGCACAATTAAAGTACAAAATGAGTTGTTCCAGTTTAGCAGACTTTAAGTATAGCAGTTTAGTATACTAGAAGTACAATTGCAAGGTTCAAAGTTATGCAAAAAAGTGCTGCTGAGGTGCAAAAAGTCCATCAATCGGTGCTCTTTGGATGCGGGATTCTTTCGTATCATCAAACAACTCATAAATCCGAGGCACTCGAGTAGTGTGAAAAAACTAAAAAGCCTTTATTCACATGGCTTTAAAATTTAAAAACAACACATTTGTGCACCGATGCATTGCGGCTAACTCGCCTTCATCAGGGTGTCAATTTACAAACAGTCTCAGAGTTCATTTAAACAATCAGTTCATCACATGACAGTCACCGGAACGAGTATCGAAGCAACAATGAGAGAATTACGTATCATAATCATAATCAATAAATTCAAATCAATTCTAAACACTGTAACAAATAATGAAGTGAGGAAAAAAAAAAATCTCAAAGTAATGTTAAAAATCTA
This sequence comes from Tor tambroides, assembly GCA_021397915.2. Taxonomy (NCBI): domain Eukaryota; kingdom Metazoa; phylum Chordata; class Actinopteri; order Cypriniformes; family Cyprinidae; genus Tor; species Tor tambroides. Next base: position 25,592 of record JAFVLL020010235.1, read on the forward strand.
TCATAATTAAAGGGAAAAAAAAAATTACAAAAAAGGAGAAAAATCCAATTCTCCATTTAAACCTGGAAATTGTCTTGCTTTCAAAATCCAAAAAGACTCTCTCTGTTGTAAACTTTTTATCCTATCTCCTCTTCTTATTGGCCTCGGAATATGCTCTATACCTACTATTTTCAGTGTACTGGGGTTACCATGATTTACCATTACCATGAAAAGTTTACAACAGAGAGAGTCTTTTTGGATCTATACTTTGAAAGCAACACAATTTCCAGGTTTAAATGGAGAATTGGATTTTTCTCCTTTTTTGTAATTGTTTCTTTGTTTTATTTCTCCCCCCCAACCCAAATTTATAAGAAACAGCAGTTTTTTAATGTAATTTCAAAGGGTTTTCTTTAAAATTATATAAAGATTTTGCATTTATTCCACTGTATGTGGGTATGGGGAGACTTCAAAGTTGGGTAGGTGGAAATTGTATATATATATAAAAAAAAAATGGTATTGTTCCTCCTTTCAGTTGGAATAGTATAACTTTTGCATAGATTATGATAGAGACAAAATTCCTTTGTCCTGAGTTAGCTGACATATGCATGAATCAAATAAAATTGTTTGCAGGGATTTGCAGCTCTCAGGGCCTGAGTTATAGAGTTTCAAACTTTAGGTTATAAAAAAAGCACCTTTTTTGTGTTTATTATAACACAGACAACACATAAAATAATTTTTATTACTTTCAACAGTGTTTTCTGTAATTTCAAAGGGTTTCCTGTAAAATGATACCAAACTTTTGTATGTACACCTCTGCATGTGGGTATGGGAACCTTTTGAACTTGGGTAGGCCAAATCCAGGCGGAAATCTCCAAAATAGCCCCAGAGCTTAAGTGGCTAGAGGAGAACGTTTGGACGATGAATTCGAGACGTCAAAGGCGGTTAAAAACGGTCAGACGAGTTGGAAAGCAACGAACGGCGAAGACTGAAAGAGACCGCGCAAAATAAAAAAAAAAAAAAAAAAAAAAAAAAAAAAAAAAAAAAACATACCGATGCTCTGAAGGAGGACGTCCGAAAAAACAGGGAAACTCGTCGGTCGAAGAAGATCGTGGTGATTTTCGTCGCAAGACAGAAGCGCGTCAACGATTACGAAGAGAGACGCGACCAAAACTCAACGAACAAGTGGCAAACGTTTCAGAAAAGATGCATGAAATGAGCACTTGAGGCATAATAAACTATATAAACAAACCACACGTCTTCAAAACATCTCGTCTTTATTTAAGAATTTTAATATATTAAAGTATAAAATATGACACTTCGGCAGAAATCCTTCGCAGTACAGTACGTCTTTGGTTCTTCCAATATACACAGCTTAAAATGACAAAAATATACAGTTTTAAATACACAAACACATCCTTCGGACTTCATGATAAAATATATATATATATAGGCACTTGTTCCAAGGCACATTTAGTAGTGGTATATTCTCACAGTATCATTCCCAGCATAGAGACTCGCGCAAAAACAGAACAAATTTAGAGTAACACTCAAGAAAGAAATCATTCGTACACACGTAAACGTAACCTCAAAACTACATTCTCAGCTTGCGCTCACAGTCCATGTTAGTTAACGCACGTCCAGTCGGACTGAACGAGTACTAACACTTGGCTTGGTATAAAGATGTCGCACCTTCGTCCCAGTTTTGCGATGCAACCTCAGTCGGACTTCGTATTGGTCGCTCCGTGACCGTTACGAATCCCGTTGTGTTTGCCGTTGGCCGTTCCGTTGGGAATCCCATTGTGATTTCCGTCCGCAGGCCCATCGGAGTGGAGATACTCGGTAAAGACTTTGCGATAAACTGGATGCGTCATCAATAAGTCTTGCAGAGAAGCTTTAGGAAATGAATACGTAATCAATTAACATACAATAGTCAAATATTAGCATTATAGGCTCAAACTAGGGGTGTGCGATATTGCAGACAAATGATACCCCAATACTTGGGGATTTTTTCGGTAACGATAATTGAACGATATTTTGCATATCCCAATATTTTGGGGATTTTTTTCGGTAACGATAACTGAACGATATTTTGCGTATCCCAGTAATTTGTGGGATTTTTTGCAGTAACGATAATTGGATGATATTTTGCATATCCCAATATTTTGAACGATAACGATAATTGAACAATATTTTGTGTGGTTCCCAATATTTTGGGGGATTTTTTTGCGGCAACGATAATTGGACGATATTTTGCGCATCTCAATATTTTTGGGATTTTTTGCGGTAACGATAATTGGACGATATTTTGTGTATCTCAATATTTTGGGGATTTTTTTCAGTAACGATAATTGAACAATATTTTGCGTGGTTCCCAATATTTTGGAGGATTTTTTGCGGCAACGATAATTGGATGATATTTTGAGTATCCCAATATTTTGGGGATTTTTTTCGGTAACAATAATTGAACGATATTTTGCATATCCCAATATTTTGGGGGATTTTTTTTGGTAACGATAATTGAACAATATTGTGGGGATTTTTTTTGCGGTAACGATAATTGAACAATATTTTGCGTGGTTCCAAATATTTTGGGGATTTTTTTGCGGTAACGATAACTGAACAATATTTTGCGTGGTTCCCAATATTTTGGCGATTTTTTGTAACGATAATTGGACGATATTTTGCGTATCCCAATATTTTGGGGATTTTTTGCGGTAACGATAATTGGACAATATTTTGTGTGTCCCAATATTTTGGAGGATTTTTTGCGGCAACGATAATTGGATGATATTTTGCGTATCCCAATATTTTTGGGATTTTTTGCGGTAACGATAATTGGATGATATTTTGAGTATCCCAATATTTTGGGGATTTTTTTCGGTAACGATAATTGAACGATATTTTGCATATCCCAATATTTTGGGGGATTTTTTTTGGTAACGATAATTGAACAATATTGTGGGGATTTTTTTTGCGGTAACGATAATCGAACAATATTTTGCGTGGTTCCCAATATTTTGGGGATTTTTTTTGCGGTAACGATAATTGAACAGTATTTTGCGTGGTTCCCAATATTTTGGGGATTTTTTTGCGGTAACGATAACTGAACAATATTTTGCGTGGTTCCCAATATTTTGGCGATTTTTTACTGATAATTGGACGATATTTTGCGTATCCCAATATTTTGGGGATTTTTTGCGGTAACGATAATTGGACAATATTTTGTGTGTCCCAATATTTTGGAGGATTTTTTTTGGTAAATTACGATAATTGGATGATATTTTAAGTATCCCAATATTTTTGGGATTTTTTCTTGTAACGATAATTGGACGATATTTTGTGTATCCCAATATTTTTGGGATTTTTTTCAGTAACGATAATTGAACGATATTTTGCATATCCCAATATTTTGGGGGATTTTTTTTGGTAACGATAATTGAACAATATTGTGGGGATTTTTTTTGCGGTAACGATAATCGAACAATATTTTGCGTGGTTCCCAATATTTTGGGGATTTTTTTTGCGGTAACGATAATTGAACAGTATTTTGCGTGGTTCCCAATATTTTGGGGATTTTTTTGCGGTAACGATAACTGAACAATATTTTGCGTGGTTCCCAATATTTTGGCGATTTTTTGTAACGATAATTGGACGATATTTTGCGTATCCCAATATTTTGGGGATTTTTTGCGGTAACGATAATTGGACAATATTTTGTGTGTCCCAATATTTTGGGGATTTTTTTTTTGGTAACGATAATTGGACGATATTTTGCGTATCCCAATATTTTTGGGATTTTTTGCGGTAACGATAATTGGACGATATTTTGTGTATCCCAATATTTTTGGGATTTTTTTTCAGTAACAATAATTGAATGACATTTTGCGTATTGAATTTTTTTGTGCTTGTATCTTGGCTGGTTTAAGATAATTTTTTCTTTCCTTTTTAATGCCATGTCAGCTTCTATGGATATCATTATTATACACGTTCAAAATTAGTCAAAGATAAATATGACACTAAAACCACCAGTAGGTGGCAGCACATCTGAATATGTGATTCACTGAATCATTCATTCAAATGATTCATTCAAAACGGCTGTTTCATTTAGAAATCCAGTCTTTATGAATGGATCATTGAATCAGTGACTCAAATGATTCATTCAAAAAGAGATTCGTTCAGGAACCAAACACCATAGTGTTGTTCTGAAATGCACAAATGTCCTGCTCCGGCTATTTTCATTGGCGAAACTGAAAAAAAAAAAAAAAGCCACGATTTTGTGTCTAAAATGTAACACTCAATATTAACTTGTTTTTTGAACTGTTGTATTCATCACGCAGTGAATGCTTTTGGACTCTCAAGACGTGCTTTTGTTTGTTTTTTGCAAAGTGAGTGACATACTTGTATACGATACGATATGCGAGATCAATTTAGCTCACATATCGTTAAAACAACTATTACAATATTATCGTAGATGATAAATGTCGCACACTCCTAGCTCAAAGGCAATGATTTTTACCTTCAGTGGGTCGCCCCCTGGTGGTCAGCGCTGTGTACATCTCAGTGATGAAGTGCTGAGGGACGCCCACCAGCGCCCCCATCAGGCCGGACAGATCGTCTGCGCTCAACAACCCATCCTGGTCTGCGTCGTACCACTGCGAACAGACACACGCAAACAAAATTAGGATTTTAACTCTTTTAACTCTTAGTCTAAAATGAACTTTTTTCCAAACCTGCCAAATGGTGGTGACTTGAGAAACTTTACCAGTCATTCATTGAAAAACAGGCAGAATGCATTTGGGAAACAAATCTAATTGTGATTTTTCTGATTAAAATTGCAATTGCAATTTATGTGATTTAAAAAAAAATTAACCCAAAAATCTAATTGAGATTCTTATATTATATTAACTTTTTATTAAACAAATAAATATATCAATATATAAATAATTCTATTGTACAGTAAAAAAGGAATATTTATTTAGTAGTAAAATTAAATTTTACAGAACTACAGTAACTACAAAACTTAATTTTTTCACTTTAAAACACTGAAACAGAGCTTTTATTTTGATGCAATTTATAATGTAATAAAAAAAAAATCAAATTGTGATTATTAACTTTATTAAACAAAATATTAAATAAATAATCAATATAGAAATAATTATATTGTACAGTAAAAAAAAATTATATTTATTTAGTAATAATTTAATTTTACACTACAGAACTACAGTAAAACTGCAAAACTTAATTTATTCACTTTAAAACACTGAAACAGAGCTTTTATTTTGATGCAACTTATAATGTGTTTTTTTTTTAAATTAACCCAAAAATCTAATTGTGATTATTATATTATATTAACTTTTGATCAAACAATTGATTAAATAAATAAATAAATAAATATGAATATAGAAATAATTTTATTGTACAGTAAAAAAGGAATATTTATTTAGTAATAATAATTTAATTTTACAGAACTACAGAAAACTGCAAAACTTAATTTTTTCCACTTTAAAACAATAATACAGAGCTTTTATTTTGGTGAAAAACTGCAGTAAGACTGTTTTGTTGACAATGATTCTCATTATGTTTCCCATGTTATGTTTTCGAATGCATGTTATAAGCAACTTAAAGTTCAGAGCAGCATTAACACTGAAAACTGTTATCATGAGCTGTTTATGTGTAAATGAACAGTGCTGCGCTTCACTCTCAAACACGCATCTGACTGCAATGTGTGTATAGTCACATCATAGGACAATATTCGCACTCACAATGATTTTTACTCGCATTTGATGCTTGGAAAGTGTTAATTTCAGGCTTTGTCTGCAAATATTCTCCCAGTGCTTTTTTTATAACATCGTCATGTATGTCGACACCTCAGTCAGAGCAAACAACTTGCATAATACGAGTTTATAACATGGCACACCCATTCACACACACACACACACACACACACACACACACACCCATACACACCCACACACACCCACTCACCATGAACGCAGTGTGTATGAGAGACTCCAGACTCCTGAACCCAGAAACAGCAGAAACACTCAGACAGATCTGCCTCAGATCCACCGTATCTTCCTGCAAACACACTTTGGTTACTGACATTCTTCAAAATATCTTCTTTAGTGTTCAACAGAAAAAAGAAACTCATACAGGTTTAGAAAAACATGAGGGAGAGAACTGATATGAATTTTCATTTTTAGATGCACTGTCCCTTTAAACCAGAGTGTTTTCCTCTCTAAGCCATCGTAGGGCTGCAGTGGACTTGATGTAGTGCTTTTATGGTACTGTTATGATTTTATGGTGCTCGGTTTTGTCATATTTGCACCCGCAGATGTATGTACGCCCTGTGGGTTTGCAGCGCCGGTTCACGAGGGTAATAAATGATGACAGACGAACGCTTGAACTCAGTCTCACACTGCCTTACCTTTGAGTAAAGCGAACAGATCTTCACCGCCGTCTTTCTGTCGTTCAGCCCCAGAAGAGCGGTCAGGTGATCAGCCGTTACCATGGTGCTCTGGCCTGAGTGACAGCTGTCAATCATGTGGTTCATCACGACCTCCATGTGAGCCCTAGTGAGACTGCAGAAGAACCAAAGAGTGTGAGACGAGCAGATGGAGAGATACTAAACACACACACACACACACACACACACACACACACACACACACTCTCTAATGGCTTGTTTACAACGAGCGGTACGGGTCAGTACAGTACGGTACGGTACAGTTCAGGACCGAACACCCTGATCCAGCTTGCGTTTCCACTGCCAGCAGTACCCTTTACTTGATAGGCGTGGTGTATGACAGAAAGTAGCGATTGACAAAGCGTGACAATAAGCACAACTCTGCCTCTTTTATGTCAGTTTTAATGAACAATAATAGCGATTATAAAAGTATATGTACAAAGTATAAGAGGCTTATATAAGAGGAAATAAAGACAAAAGCAAACAATTCAGTCAAACGTACGCTACAAGGTCAGCGCTGTAAGTTACTACGGTAAAGTTCAAAATAAATATATAAAAGTTAAACTTTGTGCTCAGTCAAATTGATATGACCAGGAACAAATAATAGATTCATGAGACCACGAATGCCTGTTAAATATACAGAGACATCAGAGCCAGCGGCAAATGTCGGGAGGACTAGCCGTGCGTAAGGCTGCTCGAGGCGGATACATGAGCACTGAGCACCCCGTGATCGCCTGGAGCACCGAAATCGGCAGAGCAAATTACCAAATAGGCTCTGTCTTTATAAATAAACCGCAGATTTGAGTTTTAAACAACTACATTCTCGCCTGAAAAACTCTTAAAACTACATTTCATGGCACGATAACAGTAATATTTTGAAAATTACGTGGGTTTTTGGGCAATGACTTTTAATAAAGAACAGAAAAGAACAGATATTGAGAAACGGCTATTGTCTGTGTGAAAATCCTTTGCCATATTCTTCATTAATAAAATTACAAACCTCACTGCACAATTCTCCACACCTCAAACTGTCAAACACATCTTACCAGCAAACATACACTCATTCACATCCTTCTCCCCACTCTCTGAAGC
>JAFVLL020010235.1:33228-45728 GCA_021397915.2 Tor tambroides
CAAATGAAGTTCTTAGCAATGCATATTACTAATCAAAAATGAAGTTTTGATACATTTATGGTAAGAAATTTACAAAATATCTTCATGGAACATGATCTTTACTTAATATCCTAATGATTTTTGGCATAAAATTTTTTTTTGATAATTTTGACCCATACAATGTATTTTTGGCTATTGCTACAAACATACCCCAGAGACTTAAGACTGGTTTTGTGGTCCAGGGACACATATATAAAAAAATGAAATTAAATGCTTAATATTAATTTAAAAGTTAATAAATGAATATATAAAAGACTAATTACTTAAAATATAACTACTAGCTTAAACTATAATGCATGTGATGCTTTAAAGGGTTAACGCTAAAATAAATGAGGCTATAAATTATTTAACCAAATTACAGAATTTAATAAGCAATTAATCAGTATAAAATGAAATACATATTATCATTAGAATTATTAAAATACAATAAAATTTTAATTAAATATATAATTTAATTAATATTAATACAATATATAATATATATCTATGTACATAATGTTAATTTTAGAATTAATTATATGATTTATTAAAAAAAAAAACAATCTAATTAATTATAATGAATAAATATATATATATATATATATATATATATCGTACGATTAAATACAGCTGATCACAGTTGCATTGCATTGTAGGACACATTATCACCAGCAAACTATGTTCTAGTTGTAATTGCACATTATTCATTCATTCATTCATTCATTCATTCGTACAAATGCATTAAGTCTACCCAGGTATTTCATGCCTAATTAGCACGCAGTACATAGTACACATACTGCAACAGCTGTATGAGCAGAATGATGATGTGTTATTAGCCTGATCGACTGGCTGCTATACAGAGAGTCTCACCGGTCACAGAGGGGAAGAAGATCCCGATCAGCAGCGTGAAAGAGGTGGTGATGTCAGCGAACACATAAGGAAGGTGATTGGACACTGCGGCTCTGTGGGCGGAGTTATGTGATCCGCGCTCTAAGACGTCTCCTTTAGCCAAGTATGAGCTCCAGATGTTCTCTACACACAGAAAACACATCAGTTACGTGTCTGAGGTTAAAAAGTGTATAAATTGTACATTTTTTATAGAAAATGACTGATTGTTTCGCTAGATAAGACCCTTCTTCCTCGGCTGGGATCGTTTAGAGCCGTTTGAAGCTGCATTGAAACTGCATTTTGGAAGTTCAAACTTGCGGGCACCATAGAAGTCCACTATATGGAGAGAAATCCTGAAATGTTTTCTCAAAAACCATAATTTCTTTGCGACTGAAGAAAGAAAGACATGAACATCTTGGATGACAAGCGGGTGAGTACATTATCTGTAAGTTTTTGTTCTGGAAGTGAACTAACTACTCCTTTAATGCATTAGCTAAGGTTAACCCTCAAAGACCGAGACAGCCGCCCACGGCTAAAAATAATCATTGTTCTTAAAATGTTTAATAACTTTTGAACCGCTAATCCTATCTGAATGCTTTAAAAAGTATCCTAAAGCGGAGATTTGTCTCATTTGGAGATTCAGAGGCTCCGTAGTGTACGTGATTACGTCATCACATTTTGACAACACTGATTGGTCAGAAGAAATCAATGCATTTCGTTCCTCTGAGCCAAACAGGAATGATTGTTGACGCTTAGTCCCACCCCCTGAGCTCAGATTGGTTCAAAATGTCACATACTAAACCAATAAACATGGGTTTTGGTCTTTTGAACCACCGTTTAGCATGTTTCTTTGCAAATGTGAACAAACACAAAGTGAAAGTAAAGTCTGTCGTGCGTAGCACAGAAAAACACAACTGAGTACTCTGACATAAAACAGACATAAAGATCGTTTTCACTATTTTTTCTGTTGCACTCTGTCTATTTCTCACTCTTTTTGTGTGTAGTTTGTGAATCACTTGTATTTTTGTTGCAGAAGACGATTCATTTGTGCAACTGTTTTCACTATTAGCTGCACGGTTTGTGTTTATTGTTCAGACTGAAAATATATTTCTCTGAAAAAAGTCTTTTTTACTGTGACTTTTCTACTTTGTTTTGTTATTACAGTATATAACACTGACTCCATTTTCTTTACTCCCTAAACGTTTTTGGACACATCTACATTGTTAGTAAACTAAATATAGGTGCTTTTCAGTGAAAACAGGTCTAACAATACTGAAATAAATGTCTATAACTTGCTTGGGGAATGTTATATGTAGACAAAATTTTATTTGGAAGTGTAAAACACCCTCGTACAACTTTATAAAGAAAAAAATCCAAACTTCAGGAGTTTCTGTTTGAGTACACAGTAAAAAAACACCCAATTGTTTCTTGCGTTTTTCATAAAATTCTGGAAATTCATTCATTCTTAGAAAAAAAAACAGAAGGAAAATAGGGAGTTTAAATTAGCTAGACTGAAACTTCAAGTTCTCCTGTTTATAATGATATATGACACTTGATGCTGACTGCTAGAATAGGTCTGAAAAAACAAAGAAAAGTGCAGGCGTGTCAGGTGCCCCAAAAATGTTCCAGGTCTTTAAGGGTTAACTAATGTCAAGTGTTACCTATTGGTCTTTATAATTCTTTTGCACTTTAATCTGTGTGAAATTTTTCACTTTGTATATTTTTGTGCTTGCTTTATTGTATTTAAATGTTCAGTTCTTTTTGTTATACTGTATTAGGACAACACTTCTTTTGCAACTAAATTTCAATATCGTGATAATACCGTATACCGTGATAAAAGCATTAGCAATCATCACAACATGACGATCTGATCCATCACGGTCTTCACCTGCGATTACTCCGCTGGCGAGGCCGGGGATGCCCTGGATCTGCGAGAGGTTGTTGTGTTGGAAGTATTCGTCGCAGGCGGCGTTGGGCTCAGAGCTGTTGCAGAAGTGCCTCCACAGGTCTGTGGTTTTCTCCAGCGCGACCGGAGGAGCGTCTGTGCTGTTGAAGCTCTCGCTAGCGTTAGCGGCTTCCTGCGGCGGAGGGTCGTGTAGCGTCAGCAGCGTCTTCGCACAGGGACCGTCCTTCAGCTCGTGCTGAGAGAGACTCCTGTTCCCCAGCATGCACACACTGCAGCACAAACAACCCATTGGTCAGTCAGGCTGTCAATCACTCACAGCGGCCACATGAGCAAATCCTTATTGATATCATACATCTGTATGCTTTCAGTGACGAGTTTCCAGTGAAAATGTTAAGAAATTATACATTACGCAAATTGCTCACTCTTACAACAAATTGCTTGTGACGTTCGTAATTTGTACGTAACTTTGGACAAAAACGGCTGTTATATGAACAAATGCAAACATTCAAGTGCAAATCTACTGACGACGCTGTTAAATAAATGCTATTAAATAAACAAAACCAGTCATAAGGGTTAATTTTTTGAAATTGAGATTTATACATCATCTGAAAGCTGAATAAATAATCTTTCATTGATGTATGGTTTGTTAGGATAGGACAATATTTGTAAATCTGGAATCTGAGGGTGCAAAAAAATCTAAATATTGAGAAAATCTCCTTTAAAGTTGTTCAAATGAAGTTCTTAGCAATGCATATTACTAATCAAAAATGAAGTTTTGATATATTTACGGTAGGAAATTTACAAAATATCTTCATGGAACATGATCTTTACTTATTATCTTAATGATTTTTGGCATAAAAGAAAAATGGATAATTTTGACCCATACAATGTATTTTTGGCTACTGCTACAAATATACCCCAGAGACTTAAGACTGCTTTTGTGCTCCAGGGTCACATATTATTATATATTATTATATAATCCATCAAATAAATTATTTACAAAATATATAATTTAACTTATTTGTACATCATTTTGATCTACTGGTAATGTTTTCAAATTATAATAAATATCAGATTTTATAAAACTCAAGTGCAAATTAAATGCATAATATTAATTTTAGCATAAATAAAGTAAGATGTAATAAATGAATATATAATATATTGAATATACTGATATATCAATTTATAGTGTATTTCTGTTTTTTTTTATTTCACATACAAATTATATATATTAATTTTAGAAGTAAAATTTGATAAATTAGTATATAATATCTAATTCAATCATATTATTTACAAAATATATAATTTAATTAATTCATTTGTACGTCACGTTGGATAAAAACAGCTGAAAATATCCTGACAATGCTGTCAATTTATAATAAATTTATGATTTTTTTTTTTTTGGAGTAGAAACTGTGCAAAATAACTGTAATTTAAGTGCATTATTGTGTGAAAAAAATACATAAAATATGCCTTTTTCATTATTAAATTTGACTGTGTTTGCATGTATATATTTGCATTACACATTGGTTATTATTTTCAGGATTCTCAGATGAACAGAAAGTTTAAAGAACAGGATTTTGTTTGAAATAGAAATCTTTTGTAACATTATAAATGCCTTTACTGTCACTTTTGATCAATTTAATGCGCCCTTGATCTTACTGACCCCAAACTTTTAAATGGTAGTGTATTGTGCATCACAAGCTAGCTCTGATTTAAAGGTTATTCAAACACATATCTCATTGAATGCACACATACTTATTTTTGTATATCAAATCAGATTATTCCAGGTGATTGTGGAAAATAAAGTCAGAGCAGCGCGTCACAGAAACTCACGGGAAAGACGGCGGGCTGAAGGCGGACACCAGCGCTCCAGTGTAGATGGACAGGATCGACACGATCACACAGGCCAGGAACACAGATGCCAGCTTGTTGACGTATTTGACTCCCACAAACACCAGCAGAGACATCAGCACTAAGAAGATGGAGCCGTAAACACGCATGTTGTTCAGCATGGCCGCCGCCTCGCCGTCAGGGCTGTCCGAGACGAAGATGGCGGCGCTGGGAGCGATATACTTCTGTAACGAGAGCAAAAACAAAAGAACATTACATTTAAACCAATGCTAGATAAACATTACACTACCAGTCAAAAGATTTTGAACAATAAGATTTGTAACGTTTATAAAGAAGTCTCTTCTGCTCACCAAGCCTGCATTTATTTGATCCAAAGTACAGCAAAAACAGTAACATTTTTACTATTTAAAATAACTGTTTTCTATTTGAATATATTGTGTAATGTAATTTATTTCTGTGATCAAAGCTGAATTTTCAGCATCATTACTCCAGTCTTCAGTGTCACATGATCTTCAGAAATCATCATTTGCTGCTCAAAAAACATTTATTATTATCATTATTATTATTATTATTATTATTATTGATATTTAAAACAGTTGAGTACATGTTTTTCAGGATTCTTTGATGAATAGAAAGATCCACAGATCAGCATTTATCTGAAACAAAAAGCTTTTGTGACATTTTACACTATACCATTCAAAAGCTTGGAGTCAGTATAATTTTTCAGGGGGGAAAGAAATTATAGAAATTAATACTTTTATTTAGCAAGGACGGTTTAAATTGATCAAAAGTGATTATAAAGGCATTTATAATGTTACAAAAGGTTTCTATTTCAGATAAATGCTGTTCTTCTATTCATCAAAAAAACCTGAAAAAATTCTACTCAGCTGTTTTCAACATTGATAATAATCAGAAATGTTTCTTGAGCAGCAAATCAGCATATTAGAATGATTTCTGAAGGATCATGTGACACTGAAAACTGGAGTAATGATACTAAAATTTCAGCTTTGAAATCACAGGAATAAATTATATATTAAAATATATTCAAATAGAAAATGTTTCAGGTTACTTACATAACCCATGTTCTCTGAGTAGGGAACGAGACGCTGCGTAGATGCTTACGCATTGGGAACGATATACCAAACACGCCAAGCTAATGCGCTGCCAGATCTGGCTCATTATAGACCAGAATACTAAACACAGCTGGCTCAAGCAGAAAGAACCTGGGAGCCAGGAGCTGTGTTCACATCAGCCACTGACTGAAACGCTCCACATACACCTTTAGAGCCCTGATAGGGCAGAGCAGGTGAAGATTACCGTCCTCACTCGAAGAGGAGGGAGAGAAAGCCTGCAACACTACCACCTGCGAACAGAAAGACGTAGAGAGAACTTAACCAGGACATAACCAGGTCTGGGTCTCAAGAACGCCTTGACCAGACCAGGAGCAAACTCAATATAGGACCCGCTGACAGAGAGGGTCCAACACGTTTTAAGAGGTCAGAATCCTCTCGAGAGCTGACTCTAGAGGCTCAAAGGGGGGCTCCACCAACCCCTTCAGGACAACAGAAACATCCCAAGAAGGGAAACTAGGAGGAAGAACTGGCCTCAAGTGCTTAACCCCACGCACAAAGGAGGAGACCAAATGATGTCTACCCAACGAGACATTGTCCGAGTCTTTTCGAGCAGCAATAGCCATGATGTAGACTCTCAGAGTGGTCTGGCCACTCCAGCCGAAAACTTATCTTGCAGGAACTCCAGCACTGAACCAACTGGGCAGCTGACTGAGTCCACAGCATGAGCCAAGCACCAGGACTCAAAAACCTTCCATTTGGAGGAATAGAGCCTCCCAGTGGAAAGGGCCCTGGCACTACTAATAGTCTCACTAGAGATCAAAGGCTATGGGAAACCCCTGATCGGCCATACCCACAACTTCCAGATCTCCGGTCGCGGGTGCCAAATTTTGCCCTGGAGCTGACACAACAGGTCTTTCCTGACTGGAATCTCCCATGGATTGCCCTCCAGAAGGGAGACCAACTCCGAGAACCATGCCTGGGAAGGCCAGAATGAGGCTACTAGGATGGAGCCCCCCTAGTAGCTCCGCACATCCTCATCCTGCACAAGACCGCTGGGATGAGCCTGACCGAGGGAAAGCGTATAGCTTTGTGTCCGGCCAGGGGTCCGCTAGCGCATCTATCCCCAGGAAAGTAGGGTGAGAAAGGGAAAACCAAAGGGGGCATTGGGTCGACTCCTGAGACGCAAAGAGGTCCACCTCTGCCACGCCGAATCGATCCCAAATCGGAGCCACCGTCCAGCGTTTCAGTATCCATTCCCCTGACCTGAGTTTCTGTCTCGACAGAAAGTCCGCCGCTAGGTGCTCTCAGGGACAGAAATTTGTCCTGTGCCCAAATGAGGAGTTGGGGCGCATGCCTGTCCAGGGTGCGCGACCGGGAGCCTCCCTGGTGATTGATGTGTGACACCACCACCATATTGTCCGTCCTGACGATGACACGAGAGTGCACCAGGAATGGAAGAAAGTGAACGAGAGCCAGATAAACTGCTCTCAGTTCCAGGCTGTTTATGTGCCAGGTACTTGCCTGTCCAGACACCACAAGCCGGCCTGCCCTCGAAGACTGTACCCTATCCTGAGAGGGAAGCATCTGTCGTGATCATCTCACTCTTTTCTGGAGAAAATCGGGGTCCCGATTTAGGTCTGAAGAGGGGACCTCCTCTATTGCCCCTTTGAGCAGAAGAGAGGAGACTTCCTGTTGCAGGACAGAGGCCTCGTCTGCACTGTTCATTGCAGTAAGAAGGACCCCGCTGAAACAGGGGGGGTTGCAAGCAAATTGGAGTGTGTAGCCGAACTGGGTTGTACGAAGAATCCAGGGTGGCACACCCGGAAGGTCCCTCCAGGCATGGAGGAATGCCGACAGAGGTAGTAGAGTGGAACAGTTCAAGGGGGATGCCAGCACGGGGTCCCCGCTCTTAACGTCCCTCTGAAGGGAGAGACATGCATCCAGACGAAGCAGAGGAAAGCTCAAAGCGTCCTCATACGCGGAGGCATGACTTGATGAGGTTCGTAAGGGTGGGAGATGCTGATGTGGGGGGAAAGCGCTGGGCGTCCCTCACCGCGCGAACAATGCCCGCAGCTTGCAGAAACCCTGAGGGGAGAAAACCTAGAGTGTCTCCTACCTTCAATGATCACCGAAGAGGGGAAGTGGCCTGCGGCCCTCGAGACGCATTTAGCAGCGTGGATGGCACAGTCGGTGGAGGAGAGCATCTCAGGGATGGACAGATATGCTTTAGCAGTCTGTCTCTATCTAACGAGGCGGGGGAAGCCCTTCTCTTCCTGATACGCATATCAGGAGCGATCCGAAGAAGCCGCCGTGAGGGGCTTGCTCGGGTTCCTCAAATCTACCCGCTTGCAGGAACACTGGCGAGTAGCGGAACGACCACGGCCTCCCCAGACCAAGTACGGTGGCGGATGCGCCAGGTAGCTCAGTCTACCGACTGGCTCCTTTCTGGGGGCTGGGTGCTCCCTAGAGGATGAGGCACTGGCCAGCTCGCACGCACGCCATGGCATGAACTGCTTAAACGCAGCTGACTGCGTTTTGGCAGCTCTGAACTTATCGACAACGGCGTTAGCACCGTCACCGAATAACTCAGAGCTGGAGACCGGGACGTCGAGAAGGAAAACCTTGTCCTTCTCTCTGATCTCCGTAAGATTCAGCCACAGGTGGTGCTCAGCCGCCAACAACCCTGCCATGCTGCGTCCAACCGCCTGCGCTGTATGCTTAGTAGCACGAAGGGCCAGGTCGGTAACCCTGCGAAGCTCTTTAACAGCTTCGGGGGTCACACCGTCCCCCTCGTCCATCTCCTTCAGCACCTCTGCTTGGTAGGCCTGAAGGATGGCCATGGTGTGGAGAGCCGCACCTGCCTGTCCCACCGCCATGTAGGACTTACCGATCAAAGCGGAAGTGGTCCTACAAGGCTTAGACGAGAGGAGAGGGCAGGACTTCAACGAGGGGGCAGAAGTCGGCGAGAGATGCGTAGCGAGCGTGTCTTCGACCACCGGGACTGCAGCGTAGCCCTGCTCCACAGAACCAACAAGTTTGGTGAAGTCAGCGGCCGCCGCATTAGAGAGACGGGAGGAGAAAGGCTGTTTTCGGGACCTGGAGATATCGTGATGTGGGTAAGGAAAGAAAGGCAGTTTTCGCCTCACCGGGGCTCGAGCTAGAGCCACTGAGGAAGTGCTTGTCAAGATTAGATGACTGGGACTCGCAAGGCTCGTCCGGCCAATCTAAGCTCAACTTATCAGTAGCGCACGCCAAAACGTCCACCAGCTCTGTAGGCTGGGGAGGGCCGCGCCTCCTGGTCGCTAGGCAGGAGAGCGTCGAGCGACGTGGCTCCGAAATCCTCATACATCTGACCGTGATGGTCGTCACTCGCGATGAAACGAGAGCACGGCGGTTGGCACCAACGAAAGTCCATTCCATTCACCGCTCGAGAGAATAATATTCCACAGATGCGGTCACTGAAGTGGAAAGAATCGAGAAACCAAAATGTAGCCGAGAAATGGGCCAGAAAAACCGCGAGAAGCGAACGCTTCTGAAGAAAGGAAAATCTAAGGGGTAAGATGGCGCGAGCGCGAGTCTATGTCAATTACGTATGACGTAGGGGCGGTATCTCGCGCCATCAGCCAATGAATTGGCGTGATTCTATACGGGCTTCAGACAATCGGCACACCCAGAGGGCGTTCCCACGCAGCGTTGAGTGAACCTATGAAAGAGAACAGTTATTTTAAATAGTAAAAATATTTCAAAATGTTACTGTTTTTGCTGTACTTTGGATCAAAAAAATGCAGGCTTACTGAGCAGAAGAGACTTCTTTAAAAAACATTAAAAATCTTTCTGTTCAAAAACTTTTGACTGGTAGTGTATATTATTGTTAAATATGAAGATGGTCGCACCAGCAGGATCTCGATGGCCCCGAGGATGTACATGGAGCCGGCGAAGGTTGTACCCAGATAGAAGCAGGAGCCCACGGCCCCGCCGAACTCGGGCCCCAGAGAACGGGAGATCATGAAGTACGAGCCGCCCGCTGGACACACACACACGCGCACACACACACACACACACACACACACACACACACACAGACACACACACACACACACACACACACACACACAGACACACACACACACACACACAGACACAGACACAGACACACACACACATGCATGCACGCACACACACACACACACACACATGCATGCATGCACGCACACACACACACACACACACAAACACACACACACACACACAAAAACACACAAACACACAAAAACACACAGAGACACACACAAACGGACAGACAGGTGTGTGTTAGTCACTATGTTAACTCTACAACAGCAGGAGAGAGACAGATTCATCAAACCTACAACAGCAGAACCAGCTTAACATCAGCAGAGGCAGATCATTATTATAAATGCAGATCATATTAACAGAGAGACAACACTACTTTTAGAAACTGACCCATCGCTTCTAACTCACTAACTTCTGCTAGTATTGCTTTTAGACTAATATCACAATTATTGCAAGTAACTTTACTTATTCATGTAAATAAATAAAATATATTTATAAATTTATAAATATTAGGGATGCACCGATATGATTATTTTGACTCACACCGATAAATCTTTTTATATGAAAGCCGAGAACCAATATGTTAAATAAATAATAATTCATTACATTTATATAGCGCTTTTCAAGGCACTCAAAGCGCTTTACATATAAGGGGGAGGGATCTCCTCAACCACCACCAGTGTGCAGCATCCACCTTATGTTGGCAGATAAATCTAAATCCAAAACTTTATATAATTTTTGAGAGCCAGATTACTATTAAAAGCCATTAAACACTTTAACATAAATCAAACATAAGCCTTACAAATAAATAAAATAATGCTTAAATAAGTCACTGGACATCATTACTTGCATGTAAAGAATCAAAAATCATGTGCCATGGATAAATTAAACAGAATAGCCTCCACACAGACAGTAATGAATTTATTAATTATAAATAATAATAATAAATAATAAGATAAAAATAAAAGTGGTGGTTATTATTGATAATATATAAATGATTTTGAAAAAGAAGTATCTTAAATTAATACCACTGTTTCAAATAGCAGCATGCTGGCAGCTTATTTAACTCAAGGAAAAGCATCCTATATGAGATTAATCAGATTTTGATACAAAATAAACATAATATTTTAAAAACCCTTAACCAAACACATTTTATATGAGATATATATGCATAAAATAAATGCAATATTACAATGTACAATTGCACAAAAGGCTGCAAATGCACAAGCAAACATAACTGTGCTAGTCATGAAGGTGTAGCTCTGTTGTGGATGCACTCTTCCCACACAAAGAATCCACAACATCATTTTACGTTCTCAATATAATTTTATGCAGCCTATATGACAGACTTGCCCTGCAGATGTTAACAGTAATTTCCTTTTCAATGTGATGCCAATAATATTTCAAGCAATAAAAACCATCATGGCAAACAGAGCACATCTGAAGTGGAAAATAATGCATTCTTTATCAGCTTTAATATATCAGCTAGATTTTCTTATCGGTTCGATAACGATAACAGTAAAATTAACATTTATCGGCCGATACCGATATAGTGGCTGATACATTGTGCATTCCTAATAAATAAAAATTATACATAAATAAACTTTATATTATACCACTTTATATTAGGTGGCCTTAACTACTATGTACTTACACTTAAATTAATCATTTGATACAATGCACTTATTGTGTACATACATGTTTTTACATTGTACTTATATTTTAAAAAATACCTACATTAATTTCTGTACTTACATTTATATAATTACACTGTTGGCCCATCCCTTACACTTTAACCCACCGTTAAACCTTCCCATACCACCAAACCTGTCCCTAACCTTACCCGTATCCCACCTCAATAGCAGCAGAAGTGTTTTGCAATACAATATGAACACAATAAGTACACTGTACTTATTTTTTGATCTAAGTACATAGTAGTTAAGGCCACCTAATATAAAGTGTGACCCAATTATTTTATATGATACTGAATTAAAAATGGTTCAAGTCCACGATTCAAGTGAACTAGGCTGTAAACAATCACACAATAAATCAGATCACAGACGCACATCAGCCTGCCGCTTTCTGTGCTGTTTATCAGAGCTCAGCTCTGTAAAGCGATGCTATTGTCTCCTGACACACTTTCTGAGCTCATTAATGAGCTTTTCTAGTTACAGAAGAGAAAGTTCACCTGGCACGACTCCATTAGTAGCGATGGCACTCATAGATATCGCAGTCAGCAGCGTCTGTATGGACAGAGAGTCAATGGTCAATATAACAGCACACCTATGCAGTTTCTATATGTGCCCTTTACGGGTCACAATGAGCAATTTTTCAAAAATGAATTATTTTTATGTTCACATTCTCCGTTAAAAATCTTCAAAAGTATGTATGATGTTGGAAGCGGACAAAAAATGACTGAGCCACACTTTTTTTTGAGAAAAATCGAATTAATGTTTTCTGAAGGTTCCAAAGCAAAAGTCACCTAGCATCTTTTCCTCCAGTTCCTTTCTTAATAATAATAATTACTATATTAATAATCACAATATAGTTTTTTTTTTCTTTGTTGTTATAAATAAGAACAGATGAAAAAAAAGATCAGATATAAGAAAGAAACTAATAATGCATTACCTTTATAATTTTACATCTAAACAAAAGCACTCAAGTAAGAAAAACAAATAATCGAATGTAAA
>JAFVLL020010235.1:53228-60728 GCA_021397915.2 Tor tambroides
CAGATAATGTACTCACCCGCTTGTCATCCAAGCTGTTCATGTCTTTCTTTCTTCAGTCGTAAAGAAATTCTGTTTTTGAGGAAAACATTTCAGGATTTCTCTCCATATAATGGACTTCTATGGTGCCCCCGAGTTTGAACTTCCAAAATGCAGTTTAAACGGCTCTAAATGA
Source organism: Tor tambroides (assembly GCA_021397915.2). Taxonomy (NCBI): domain Eukaryota; kingdom Metazoa; phylum Chordata; class Actinopteri; order Cypriniformes; family Cyprinidae; genus Tor; species Tor tambroides. Next base: position 53,401 of record JAFVLL020010235.1, read on the forward strand.
TCCCAGCCGAGGAAGAGGGGTCTTATCTAGCGAAACAATCAGTCATTTTCTAAAAAAAACTACAATTTATATACTTTTTATCCTCAAACGCTCGTCTTGTGTAGATCTGCAATGTGCATGCGTACTCTGTGTAGTCCCGTTCGAAACAGTTAGGGTATGTGGAAAAACTCCCATCTCATTTTCTCCTCCAACTTCACAATCATCCTACATCGCTGCAGAAGTACTGACCCAGTGTTTACAAAGTGAACATGCAAAGAAGATCAAACGCCCTTCACAAAAAAAAAGTAAAACAATGATGTAGGATGATTTAGGATGATTTTGAATTTGGAGGAGAGAATGAGATGGGAGTTTTTCCACATACCCTAACTGTATTGAACCGGAAAACATAGAGTTCACGCAGAGCTAGACAAGATGAGCGCTTGAGGTTAAAAAGTATATAAATTGTAATTTTTTTAGAAAATGACTGATCGTTTCACTAGATAAGACTCTTCTTCCTCGGCTGGGATCGTTTAGAGCCGTTTGAAGCTGCATTGAAACTGCATTTTGGAAGCTCAAACTCGCGGGCACCATAGAAGTCCACTATATGGAGAGAAATCCTGAAATGTTTTCCTCAAAAAACAGAATTTCTTTCCGACTGAAGAAAGAAAGACATGAACATCTTGGATGACAAGCGGGTGAGAACATTATCTGTTAGTTTTTGTTCTGGAAGTGAACTACTCCTTTAATTTTGCCCTCTAGAAGCTTGCATTATTGTGCATCCCAAAGAGCCACAAAATCACTTTCACGGACTTTTACATTAACTGTTTCCTCCTGGTGGAATGACCTGCCATCTCCAAGAATCGGCTAAAAACACGTCTTCCATCTTTATTTGACCCTCTAACTCTAGAACTCTCAATTCTAATTCTATTCTTAAAAAAAAAAAAAACTAACACTAGCTTTTCTAATCTTTTTGTATTCTATCTATTTGTTTTCTTTTTATTTATTATATAATGAACAAAAGCAAACAAGGCCTCTAACACTAGCTTGCACTATTCTTTTTCTATTATATCTGTTTTTCTTTTTATTTATTATATAATGAACAAAAGCAAACAAGGCCTCTAACACTAGCTTGCACTATTCTTTTTCTATTATATCTGTTTTTCTTTTTATTTATTATATAATTTTTTTTAAATCCCTTGCTGCGTATACTGCGTTAAGCTAACCGAGACTTGTTATAGCTATGTTTTGTTGACTTTGATTGCTTCCATTGTCCTCACTTGTCGCTCTGGATAAAAGCATCTGCTGAATGACTAAATGCAAATGTAGTGACAGACTTTTCCTTTTTGGGTGAACTGTCCCTTTAACTGTGAAACACTGCCCTGCTTTCTCACAGTCATTAATCACAGGATAACTAAAGTCTCACTGCAGAAGGAGAGCGTGTCTTACCGTGCTCGAGGTGGCTGCGGTCCGGCGTGTCGTCCCCTGCTGAGGTCGCGACCCATGCGGACGCCTCACTGTACGGCTCGCTGCGGTTCACACTCTCTCTGGAGCCAAAGCGGACTCTGCCGCTGGAGCGCGAGCTGACGTCCGGCGAAGTGTCCGGCAGGTCCTCCGCTTTGGTCGGCGTTACGGTGAAGCGCACAGAAGAGGCCATGCTTCCCTGTGATCAGCTCACAGCCCAATACATCTCCATCAGACTCTGTGTGTGTGGATGACGCTTCTGTGAGGCTGATATCTATTCACTAGAGATGAATGCGAGGACACAGTTTAATTGTAACGGTACTTTCAGTGGTGATTGTGTGTGGAGATAGCTGTGCGAATATCTCCCAAAAGCGCTGATTTATGCTCAGATCAGCTGGCGTGGTTTGAATCCGGTTTCTGACGCATCAGCAGAGAGAGATTTATTCACACGTAACGAAAACCTCTGTACTAAACCATCTGACAGCGTATGAAAAATTAATCTTCCTCGACTGTAACCCAAAATAAATGAAGGCTGATTAATACAAAACGCTGTCATGACAAACACAGCAATCTGAGGGAAAAAACATGTGTGAGAAAGGGGAAAGAGAAACAGAACAAAAAAAGCATGAGTTAATACACAAAAATACCAAAACTAGTCTACAGGAGACTGGTTTTAAATGGTTCTAGATGGTCATTGGGTGGTCCAATCTGGTTTAGATGGTCTATTTAAATTTTATAAAAAAATATACAGTCTCTTATTGTCTATTTTATTTAGATTATTTTTAATTACTTAATATTTATATACTTATTACATTGTATTTATATTATTTATAAATAAAATTATTTATAATATTTTATTTATTTACAAGAAAAACATTATATATAGATAGATAAATAAAACAATGCATATTATATACATATATTTACACACACACACACATATATATATATTCATAATATGTGTATATTTGTTGCATATATAGAAAGCAGCACTACACACACATATATATAATATAGTGCTGTCAAATGATTAATCATGATTAATCACATCCAAAATAAAAGTTTTTGTGTACGTGTGTGTACTATGTATTTTTATTGTATATGTATAAATACACACACATGCATGTATATATCTCAGAAAATATGTGGTTTATATATTAAATATATTTATATATAATAAATTATATGAATATAATATATACATGTAAATACTTTCAAAACATATACTGTGTGTGTTTGTATTTATATATACATAAATACACAGTACACACATATTACGGAAATAAAAACTTTTATTTTGGATGTGATTAATCGTTTGACAGCACTAATATAATTAAAAAATATAATATATATTAGTAACTTACACAACAATAACTAATGACTGGGTTAATTTTTGCATATATATAAATAGTAAAATCATAAAAATACAAAAACATAAGATATAAATATAAAAATAGAAACTTATATGATAACTTGGCGAATAAAGCTAATTCTAATTCTGATAAAATAACTAATGGCTAGCTATATATATATATATATATATATATATATATATTTATTTATTTATTTATTTATTTATTTTAGCAGCTTCCTAATTAGACATCTATTATGGGTGTCACAGGTTCAAAACCCTTCAAAATCTAGTGAGCTGCCTTTTAGTCAGTATTTTTGGGCATCGCAGTGAGTCGTTCATATAGACGGCATTTTGGGGAGTCATTGTTTTACCATCACTGTACCATGGTATCACTATAGTAGGTATGACGCCCAAAAACGCTGCTCGCAGGGTTTATCTACTGTACCGTTCACAGTGCTGTCTATGTAGGGAGCTCGCTAGGTTTTGCGACACGAACCAGCCGTTGGTTTCTGCGACACTTTCTATGAGCGGAGACACAAACGGCACCTGAGCTCCTCCATTGAGCCAGTTATAATCAGATCACAGAAACACACACCTGACAGATGCTCAGGATATATCGTTATAAACTCTTTATATAACTACAAACCGGTTTACCTCAGAACACTAGCGCGCGAGACTCTTTCGTGATGTTTGAGCGCATAAACCCGCATTAACGGTCACATCACTCGCGACCGATTCGTTTCAGAGCGCAGACGCTCGTTTACCTCAGGACTGCTGTCACGGATCCACTGAAGACCGAGCTGAACCGATGAAATCCGGTTTGTTTATCGCTCCGCAATTCAGACCGTCAAAATCAGCACGTTTGACTGACTACTGGCGTAAACCGGGCTCTCGAGACGCACGCTCTTTGGCGCCGTGACGTAAGCGCGCAGGATGCGTCGCAGGGAAATGTAGTTTTTTAGCGTCATTCTTTTATTATGAAGAATACTGGGTTTTAATTTGTATTTTCCCATGTATATATATATTTTTTTTTTTTATTTACACGTAAATATTACGTAATGTAATTTTTAACATTAAAATGTAAAAAAAAACATTTTTTCATTTCCAAATAAATTTGGAACACAAATATACAAATCGCTCATTTTATTTTACTCCACATGAAGATGCATTCACATGTTTGTAATGTGAATAAACTAAACTGAGTCAACAACAAATAATGATGCCATATTTTTAGTAATGAGAAAATAAACGTCATTGCATAAAAGTCCATTGCCGGCCAGTGGTCAGGTCCGTTTAGAGCACAGGTCGAGGTTGTTGGGTCAGAAGCAGGCCGAAGCGTTTCTTGATGGTCACTCGGTGTCTGGAGAACTTGTCGTCCGGTGAAAATCGGGCCGGATGTGCTGAGCTGGTGGGCTGACCGGTCGGGTCCATTTTCTGCAGAAAAACATATAAAAATAATTTATTCAAAACATGCCTCAAGATTGTAGTTCTTTATTTCACAGATGAGATTGCATACAACAACAAACAATACCAAAAGTAGCACAGCATCAGTGTTGGGCAGTAACTAGTTACAATAATAAAATTACTTTTTGCAGTAACTAGTAGTTTAACTAATTAATAATAAGATTTCAGTAATAATATTACAATTACTATCCATAAAACAGCTAGTTACTTAGTTATTTGTGATATGTCAACCCCTACTGATCTGAAGTCCAGCAATCCAATAATTCCTAGATTTAATGAGATTAATACAACACTTTTACTTAAACACAGAGGCAGACCGTAGTGAAGAATTTTTACTCTGCTTTAAATGTACATTTCAAGTGTCTTTTCTTTAGAAAGTGTTTTTTTCTTTAGAAAACTTTACTTCACAACATTCCAAAGCATAATATCTGCATACTGTTAAATATCATTAAATACTTAATTACATTAGAAATCTAGTATTTTCTTTTACCTCAAGTAAAAGTAATTCAAGTACAAGAAAAGAACATTTAAAAATGTAGTACTAAGTATTAAAGGTAAAAAAACAACAACTTTGAAATGTAGTGAAGTAAAGGTTTTCCAAAGAAACACTCTGATAAAGTACATATACTTTTTAAATTTACTTGAGTACAGTAAAAATACTTCACTACTGTGTCCACCTCTGCTTAAACGTTACTGTTATTAATTATCATTGAGTGTTTGTAATAACTTCTGTGATCCAATGTCAACTTTGGTCAAATGACGAGGCAGAAATATATTGTTCGTAACATTTTCAGAAGAATTTTATGGAGAAGATTTGCATTTACAACTTCTGTGGGGTGTGAAGGAAAAGTAATGTAACTAATTACTGTTGCCAAAAAGTAATAATATTACTTTTGAAAGGAGTAACTAGTAATGAGTAATGCATTTTTTGAGTAACTAGCCCAACACTTAGCATCACTATGTTTTTTGAGAAACTGTAACGTTACGATAAAATACTAGGCCTAAGTTATTCATTTTGTAAAATTGCTTATGTTTTTGTGTGTTATAGTTCTACAATTATTAATTATTGTTAAAAGAACCGTGGTAAATTACTATGGTAATTATTCAGTACCATCCCAATAAACAAAGAACGCTTCCATTTGGTTATTTTTGGTAAACCAAAGAAGAACGTTCAGGGAACCATAAACTAACGTTTCCGCAACGTTCTGGGAACCAAAAAAGCGTTTTATCAGCCGAAGCCACACTTATACACTAACAAAATGACTTGAGACATATGTTATCGTTATGATACAGTTTTAACACGGGACTACAATGTTTAAAACACGTGTTTATGTCGTGTTTACAGCGGAAAAACTGCTAGGCGGACTCACCTTCAGAGTATAAACTCTATCGCCGTTCTCGTTCAGATAATATTGCAGGAACATGATGAACTCCCGACAGTCGCAATCACACACCGGATTATAAAGTTTATTTCGATGATTTCCGAACTGAAATCAGGTTTTAATTCAGCAGTGGAGCGAGCGAGCGGCTAAAACCACACGTGCGCAACTGACTCCAAAACAAACCGGATGTGTGGCACACCGCGCAAAGGAGGATGGGAAATAGAGTTTTTAAAAAAGGTCACGTGTGTGAAGAAAGCCCGCCACCGACATAATAACAAGAGTAATTATTAACGTAAATAAATATTGTTACATACAATAAGTACTACCCATTAATCATATAGCCTACTATAAAATATTTTTCATTATTAATTCATTGTTTTTCTAAAGGAACGCAGGTGCGATGAAATGTGTTTGTTTTTGAAAGTGTGCCGTTTAAATCTGCATTTCAGCCGAGAGAAACTGAAACAGGTTTGTTTAACTCTTCTCTTTGCTTTAGAAATGAACCTATTTTAACTAATCAGATCCTCTAAGACTAAAACAGGCTCATTTCAGCTTCTGTTTGAAATCTAGTTCTCATAAAGTCAGCTGCATACTTCAGCATCAGGTATGTTTAATAATTTAAATTTAACTCAAATGGTAAGAAATGGTTGATTTTCTTTATATATTGCCCTTTTTACTATTGACTGTCACTGATTACAATATTGCAAATATTGAAAGACTAAAAAAAAGTGTAATTTTCTACATTAATTATTGTAAAATTCTTGTAAAAATATGAAATTGATTGATTTGATTTATTAAATCTTAAATGTATAGTTCCAAAACACGTTATACACACATATATAAAACTATATATGTATATATTCTTTATGTTTTGCTTTTTTAGCGTGAATTACTGGCTACCACTGATTGCTTGATGGATTCAAATAAAACTATTAAACATTATCAACTATTATACAATTATAAATGAGCTAAAATGCAATAAATCGTTCATTTGATTTGATTTTTTTTAATCTAAATTGTATTCCAGAACATGTTTGTTACTGTTCTGATAAAAATATGTTATATATTTTCATTCAATTGGTAAAAAGTCTTGATATGCTTTATATATAATTCCTTTTAACTGTTTGTTTTTGGGTTAATATTAATGTCTGCTACTGATTATACCTGCAAAACTGAAAGACTGTTGTCATGTCATAACTATATCAATTGGAAATGAACTCAGTGAATTGAACGCATTTGTTTCTTATGCATTTAAAATCTCTTGCTTTTTAGATGGAAAACCTTCAATCCTAATTTGGTGACTAAATTTCAGGACGCTCAAATACACATCAGGATCCGATGGAGCTCTGGCACACAGTTACTGAAGACAATGAGGCGATATTATCTCCGCTTCAGTGTGAAGAAGAGCATCTGAGCGCAGAAGAGTCAAACGCAGCTGTTTCAGAGAAGAGAAAGGAGTTCACTGAAGCTCCTCTTCATCATCAGACGGTCAGAATGGGTGATTTACGACATCTGGATGCTGAAGACACAGTGGCATCAGTTCATTCGCTCCCAAAGATCCACGAAGAGCTTGAGGAAAGCCATCAAGGGTTTCAAGCAACATCTGAAGACCCCTCAGTCTTATCACCAGAGACCCTTCATGTTCATAACACAAGCTGGCATCCTCCAAATCATCTTCATTTCCCAGC
>JAFVLL020010235.1:65728-70728 GCA_021397915.2 Tor tambroides
TTGCAAGATTATTTTTCTTCTGTATTGATCAAATAAATGCAGGCTTAATGACAGAGACTTCTTTTTTAAACATTACAAATAGTAATGTTCCATGACACTGTATACATATACACACACACACACACACACACACACATATATATATACACACACACACACACACACACACACACACACACACACATATATACACACACACACACATATATACATACACACACACACACACACACATATATATATACATACACATACATATATACACATACACACACACATATATATACACATACACACACACACATATACACACATACATACACACACACACACACACATACATACACACACACACACACACACATATATACATACATATACACACACATATATACACTCATACACACACACACACACATATATACATACACACATATATACATACACACACACATACACATACATATATATATACACACACACACACACAGAGAGTTAAAGTTAGTTTTACATTATGTAAACAAAAACTTTTATTTTGGATGTGATTAATCGTTTGACAGCACTAATTAAAACACTAGAAAGACATGAATAAATATAAATACAATTATTAATGTTTCATGGGTTAATATTGTAGTAGGCTGTGTTGTTTTGATTGTTGTTTGTTTTGGGTTACTTACTAGGACCCTCTTGAAAACCAGATGATGCATCTCAAGGGGTTCATCCTAAAGAATAGATTTGTTGCAATGAATCATGTTGCCCTGGAGCCTTGTTTATCATTTTAAAGTGCTTTTCTCTCTTTCAGGCTGGTTTCAACATGGATTACATCAACTCTCTGCTCTCCACAGACCCAAACATCTCAGACGTCCTTAAAGATATTCCCGAGCCAGTCGCCGGATGCTCAGCTTGGACTCAGATTCAGCCCTCATCCGATGATTTCAGCACAAATCTCCTCTTATCTGAAGATCACATGACGGAAAACATATACACATTTCAGGAAAATGTCAAAGACCTAAATGAGTTTCAGATGTTTGCTGAACCTCTGCCGGCGAATCCTGAGCTCCAAAGTTCACAAACGGATCTAAACGCTTCAGTCCAAGAAACTTTTCATTCTCTTCATCAAGACATTGGTCCAGAAGCGGATGGAAACCATGAAGACGAGACTGAAATTGATTCTGCCACTCAATCCAACTGCTTCCATCTCCAAAACTACAAATCCCATAATGCAATATTCCCTCATACTGACCCAGAAATCCTTGTGGATGGTGAACTGGAGCATAATGAAGAGAAAAACACGGTAGTCAGACAGAAAACTGAGAAATATATGAAGGAAGGTATTCCTAATGATTCCCAGAAAACGAGAAGCGTTCGTAATAAACAGACAAACCTGAAGGAATCACCCAAGATGGACCAGAATGAGGAAATTAATGTAAACAAAAATAAGAAACACCAGAGACGACATAGAAGACGAAAGCATGTTGTGAGAACGTTACGCAAATCGGACGATAAAGATGAAAAGGTGAAGACTCAACGAAAATCAGCAAAACATGACGCAAGGGAACGAGAAACTGATTTCATCAAAATGAACATGAAAAGAGTAGAATTGCAGAACATAACCGAAGCGACGTCCTCAGGAAAGTGCGTGAACTTGCGGAAAATGGACGATGAATTTGAGAGACGTCAAAGGCGGTTAAAATCGGTCGGACGAGTCGGAAAGCAACAAATGACGAAGGCTGAAACATATCGACGCGTTGAAGGACAACGTCCGAAAAAACAGGGAAACTTGTCGGTCGAAGAGGATTGTGGTGATTTTCATCGCAAAACAGAAGTGTGTCAACGATTACGAAGAGAGACGCGACCAAAACTCAACGTGCAAACGATAAACGTTTTAGAAAAGGTGGATGAAATGACCATTTAAGGCATAATAAACTATATAAACAAACCACAAAAAACATCACGTCTTTATTTAAGAATTTCAATATATTAAATTAAAAAAAAATATGAAACTTCGGCAGAAAGAGACGGTGGAAAAATATATCGACGCGCTGAAGGATGTCGTCCGAAAAAACAGGGAAACTTGTCGGTCGAAGACGATCGTGGTGATTTTAGTCGCAAAAGAGAAGCATGTCAACGATTACGAAGAGAGACGCGACCAAAACTCAACGTACAAACGATAAACGTTTTAGAAAAGGTGGATGAAATGACCATTTAAGGCATAATAAACTATATAAACAAACCACAAAAAACATCACGTCTTTAAGAATTTTAATATATTATAAAATATATGACACTTCGGCAGAAATCTTTCGCAGTACAGTACATCTTTGGTTTTTCCAATATACAAAGCTTAAAATGACAAAAATATACAGTTTTAAATACAAATACAGATCCTTCGGACTTCATGATCAAATATATATATGTAGGTATTTGTTCCAAGGCACATTTATTAGTGGTATATTCTCACAGTATCATTCCCAGCAAAGACTCAAACGAAAACAGGACAAATTACGAATAAGACAAGAAAGAAATCGCTCGCACACGTAAACGTAATCTCAAAACTACATTCTCAACACGCTCACAGTCCATGATAGTTAACCCACGTTCAGTCGGACTGAACTAGTACTAACACTCATCTTGGTATAAAGATGACGCAGATTCATCCCAGTATCGCGATGAAGTTATTCGCACTTCTTACTGGTCGCGTCGTAACCGTTATAAATGCCGTTGTTGTTGCCATTAGCCTTCCCGTTGTGATGTCCGTCCGCGAGCCCACTGGAGCGGAGATAATCCGTCAGGACTTTCCCATAAACTGGATGCGTCGTCAATAAGTCTTGCAGAGAAGCTTTAGGAGATGAATACGCAATCGGTTAGCAAACAATCATCAAATATTAGCATTATCGGCTCAAACTAGGGGTGTGCGATATCGATAATAAATGATATCCCAATATTTGGAGGATTTTTCTGATAACGATAATTGAACAGTATTTTGCTTAGTGTGTTTTTGTGCTTGTATTTTGGCTGGTTTATGATGATTTCTTTTTCTTTCCTTTTTTAATGCCATGTCGGCTTTGAATGGATACACTATCAGTCAAAAGTTTCTGAACAGTAAGATTTTAATGTTTTTTAAAGAAGTCTCTTTTGCTCAGCAAGCCTGCATTTATTTGATCCAAAGTACAGCAAAAACAGTAACACTTAGAAAAAGTTTTACTATTTAAAATAACTGTTTTCAATTTGAATATATTTTAAAATGTAATTTATTCTGTGATTTCAAAACTGTATTTTCAGCATCATTACTCCAGTCACATGATCCTTCAGAAATCATTCTGATATATTCTGATTTGCTGCTCAAAAAACATTATTATTATTATTATTATTATTATTATTATTATTAGTACAATTTTTTCAGTTTTTTTTTTTGATGAATAGAAAGTTGAGAAGAACAGCATTTATCAAAAAAAAATGTTTCTTGAGCAGCAAATCAGCATATTAGAATGATTTCTGAAGATCATGTGACACTGAAGACTGGAGTAATGATGCTGAAAATACAACTTTGTTCACAGAAATAAAATACATTTTAACAGATATTCACACAGAAAACAGTTATTTTAAATAATAAAAAATATTTCAAAATTGTACTGTTTTTGCTGTACTTTGGATCAAATAAATGCAGGCTTGGTGAGCAGAAGAGACTTCTTTAAAAAACAAAAAAATCTTACTGTTGAAAAACTTTTGACTGCTAGTGTAGGTTCATGGCCAGAGCCAGATTAAGTTATTCAAAATTAGTTATGGATAAATAATTATGAGACTAAAACCACCAGTAGGTGGCAGCAATCCCTATCTGAAGATATGATTCACTGACTCAAAAGATTTGTTCAAAACGGCTGTTTCATTTAGAAACAAAGCGACTGTCTTTATGAATGAATCACTGAATCAGTGACTCAAATGATTCATTCAAAAACAGATTCATTCAGGAACCGAACACCACAGTCCTGCTCTGGCTTTGTTTAGAACTATTTTCAACAAGGAAAAAAAACAATATTGTGTCTAAAATGTAACACTCAATAATAATTTCTTGTTTTTTGAACTATTCTAGTCATCATGCAGTGAATGCTTTTGGACTCAAGATGTGCTTTTGTTTGTTTTTTTGCAAAGTGAGTGACATACTTCATAATTTCAGCTCACATATTGTCAAAACAACAATTACAATATTGAAGTAGATGATAAATATCGCAGAGCCCAGCTGAAACGCAGTGATTTTTACCTTCAGTCGGACGCCCCCTGGTGGTCAGCGCGGTGTACATCTCTGCGATACTGTACTGAGGGACGCCCACCAGTGCCCCCATCAGGCCAGACAGATCATCTGCGCTCAACAACCCATCCTGGTCAGCATCAAACCACTGCAACAGACACATGCAAACACGACATTATGATTTAAACTCTCTTGAGGGATGCATTTAATTATCTGCAAGTCTAATACTAACTTTTGCCAAACCTGCCAATGGCGGTGACTTGAGAAACTTTACCAGCCATTCATTGAAAAACAGGCAGAATGGATTGGAGGAACAAATCTAATTGTTATTCTTCTAATAAAAATTGCAATTTATAATGTAAATTACAATACGTAATTTCTTCAAAACATTAAAACAGAGCTTTTATTTTGACGCAGTTTACAATGTGATTTTTTTTTTTTTAATTAACCCAAAAATCTAATTGTAATTATTATCTTATATTAACTTTTTATTAAACAATTTGTGTTATGTTTGGCATGTTATGTTTTCAAATGCATGTTATAAGCAACTTGAACTTAAGGTTGAGAGCAGCATTTAGACTGAAAACACTGTCATCATGAGCTGTTTGTGTGTAAATGAACACAGTGCTGCGCTTCACTCTCAAACACGCAGCACATCTGACTGCATATGTATATAATCACATCACAGACCAATAATCACACTCACGCAGATGTTTACTCGCACTTGTTGCTTGGCAAGCATTCATTTCAGGCC
>JAFVLL020010235.1:75728-85728 GCA_021397915.2 Tor tambroides
ATCATGTCATTCATCACAGCCTCCATGTGAGCATTAGAGAGACTGCAGAAAGAAAGAGTGTGAGACGAACAGGTGGAGAGATGCTAAACACACACACACTCTTATTACACACACACACTCACTCACTCTCTCACACACACACACACTTAATACGCACACACTCTTTTATCAGGATTCACTTAATTTCTAGAGATTATCGTCAATTTGATTTCACAGATACTAATTAAACTAAACTGAGCTGGACAATAACATCTCTGAATTCAATAATGAAATGCCCTTAACTGAAAATTTAATGTTTAATCTTATCATTATACATTACTGACACTCTATCCTCCAATTTGATACTGTTAAGTGCTTTGACACAATCTGTATTGTTAAAAGCGCTATATAAATAAAGGTGACTTGACTCTCTCACACAGTCTCACACACACACTCTCTCATACACACACGCTCTCACACACACTCTCTCTCAATCTCCCTCACACACACTCTCGCACGCACTCACAGATATGCACACTCACAAACACATACACACACAGACAGATACGCACACTCACTCACACACACACACTCATGCGCTCACTCACTCTGACAGATATGCACACTCACAAACACACACAGACAGATACGCACACTCACTCGCTCACACGCTCGCTCACTCACTCTCACACTCACACTCACGCGCACTCGCGCACGCACTCTCACGCTCGCACTCACACGCACTCACTCGCACACTCGCACTCACTCGCGCGCACACTCTCACACGCGCACACTCTCACACGCGCACTCACTCACACACTCACTCACTCACTCGTGTTCAAGGAGCAGTTTGAGTGTTTCCTGCGCTGGAGGCTCCAGGGGAAGTGAGAGGTTTCCCAGCTTTTTAACAGGAAAACGACCCTCCATCACATAATCGGTGGCAGGAACACACAGAGCTCTGCGAGACAACATACAAGAGTTCCTTAACAGTTCAATATGGCTTAAAGGAAGAGTCCACACTAAATACAACTTACATTAATTAATAAAGCAAAAATGTGTGTTATTTCAGCTGTAAATTACTAATTTTCTAGGTGGATGAAGTACAGTCAAAGCAAAATTGATTCAGACAGCAGATATAATTTTTGATATTTTTTTTTTATCAGTGGGTGCAGGACTCTATAGTGGACTAGCAGTAAAACTGATTAAAAAAAAATTGTGAGCAAAAATTTGATTTGACACTTTGACCTGAGCATGTTTTGTTCCATACCTTTCTATCTGACATTATCAAGATGAATTTGTTCTGACTCAGTTTAACTCTGAGTTCATGTCATATTTTATTACCATTTTCTAAACTATAGTGAATAAACTGTGATAATGTGAGAAATGTTGAAGGTGTCTGAATAAATTTTGGTTTGACTGTATGTTAGTGCAACAGTGACCCTGGCAACACTAGTTCACTGTACCCTTATCACACAATGATAGATCACCTTCCGCCTGCCATGACGGCAAGAAGATGGGGTCAAACCTTATCAAACGATTAATTTGCATTAAAAAAATATTAACGCGTTAAAATTTTTAGATTAAATCACATGCGTTAATGTTGACAGCCCTAATATATATATAGATAGATAGATATATATATAGATAGATAGATAGATAGAAATAATGAACAGAAAATGTTTCTGTAGCAACAAACTGAAAATAAAATAAGTTGAAGTACAAAAATTCCTAAAACTGAAAACAAAGCTAAAAAACAAAAACAAAACAATGACAAAGGCACATAACAAAAATTACTAAGATTACTTAAACTGAAATTAAAAAAAATATATAAATAATAATAATAATAATAATAATAATAAATAATATATATTTATTATTATTATTATTATTTATATATATAAATATAAAATAGGCTATAATAAAAAAATAATAAAATTAAAATGGAAATAAAAAATAAAACTTGATTAAAAATAGTAATAAACACTATAAGAGTATATAAATATTAATAAACTAACACTGTTTCACCCAACATAAACAGACAGAAAAATTAAAATGTAATTCAAATTTAAACCTGGCACACATCAGTCCTATTTTAGTATTACTAAAAAAAAAAAAAAAAAAACTATTATCTTTTTTTTTGTCATTATTGTTAATTTTGTCATTTTTATTAGTTGCTTTTTGATTGTCTATATACATTTTATTTCAGTTTTATTACAAAGTTACAGTTTTATTAATTAATACATAAAATATTGGTGAACAATCGAATTATAAATGGCACCATTTGACCTAAAGTGTGTTCAGTTTGTTTTAGGATTATGTTTTATGCATTTATTGCCTCTTATGTATCATGTTGGTAGTTTTGCAACATGATAATGTCAAACGCCGCTGAAATGACCCTCTCATGAGGACTTGCTGTCTGTATAAAACATTGTAAATCATTACTTCAGTTCTGCCTGTGGCTCACATGACTTACTTGGCCATGAGTTTCTGCACGTTTTCTGCGTATAACTCTGGGTTCTGCTTCTCCTCCTGTGACGGCGTGTAGACAGGCAGGTACTGCAACCAATCAGAGCAGAGAGCGATTACTGAGCGCGATTCTATTGGTCACAGCTGTAGCAATGCTGGACGTGATTGGCTCTGGCTCATGTCAATCAAATGAAGCCCCACCTCCACAGTGACGCTGGTGTAGATCTGAGAGGTGGTGTGCCACAGAGCGCCAAGCCTGCGCATAAAAACATACACTGCTGGATTCAGGAGAATTATTTCATTAATCTCAATTATTAACAGCATAATCATTCCTTCTTACCATGTCAGTCCCTTCCAGGTCCAGCGAACAGTGTCCTGCAAACACATTTAAAGGATGTTTCATATTAAAAACGGAGCATTTCAGATTAAACTAGATGCGTAAGTTTGAAAACGAACTTTGAAGTGGGCTTGAGAAAGTCAGACGAGAAAGTTTTAAAAGCTTGATGTTTGAAAGTTTTCAGTTTTAAGTAGTTTGAGGTTTAAAATAGTTCTAAAGTTTAAATGCTTTGAAGGCAATAGAGGCTATTAGAAAAACAAATAGATGATTATTGCTAAAATATTGATAAGGTATTCAGGATGGTTGCTAGGTTGTTGCTATGTGGTTGCCAGGGTACTTGGAGTGGTTGCTAGGGTACATGGGGTGGTTGCTAAGGCGGTTGCTAGGGTGTTGCTAAGGTATTCTGGGTGGTTGCTAGGGTGTTGCTATGCAGTTGCTAGACTACCCAGGATGGTGGCTAGGGTGTTGCTATGCAGTTGCTAGGGTATTCTGAGTGGCTGCTAGTTAGGTTTGGATAGTTGCTAGAGTGTTGCTATTAAGTTAGATACATAGAAAGAAATAATCAGAAGATAGATAGATAGATAGATAGATAGATAGTTTTATTTGTGTCTTGTGCTCTTTTATCTAGTTTAGCAGCTCTCGATGTCTATTTCAGCTCAGTGTCGTGCTCATATATATATCTCCAGTGGTTTCTGTTACATAAACGCGGCTAATTTTAGCCGCAGGCATTAGCTGTTCCCCGACTCACCGGTTCACTGGGATAGTGAAGCAAGACGGGCTGAACGGGAACGCCGGCCACAAACGCACCTGTCCAGAGATTCACGTTAGCATATCTGAAGATGATATTCCAAAACAAACACAACCTTATCAACACATTTCAAAAGATTGTTACGTTTCTGAAAGAGGCTCTTCTGCTCACCAAGGCTGCATTTATTTGATCAAAAATACAGTAAAAATTGTGAAATATTATTACAATGTAAAACAGCTGTTTTCTATGTGAATATGTGTTAAACTGTAATTTATTTCTGTGATCAAAGCTGAATTTTCAGCATCATTACTCCAGTCTTCAGTGTCACATGATCTTCAGAAATCATTCTAATATGCTGATTTGCTGCTCAAAGAAACATTTCTGATTATTATCAATGTTGAAAACAGTTGTGCTGCACAATATTTTTGTGGAAACTGTGATACATTTTATTTTTCAGGATTCGCAGATGAATAGAAAGTTCAAAAGAACAGGATTTTGTTTGAAATAGAAATCTTTTGTAACATTATAAATGTCTTTACTGTCATTTTTGATCAAATGAATGCATCCTTGATTTCATTATTTATTTCTTTTTTCCTCTATATCTTACTGACCCTAACTAGACAGCTCACTAGGTTTTCTAACAGAGCGTCTCTGTATTTGTGTGTGTTTGTCGTACCGGGTTTGAATTTGATCAGAGCTCGGCCGTTAGTCGTTGTTCCTTCTGGAAACATGAGCATCTGCCGAAAGAAATGGAGCACAAAATGAGATCAAACCGTACAGGATGTGACACACCAGCTGACATGTGTTACACAGGAGTGTGTGTGTGTGTGTGTGTGTGTGTGTGTGTGCGCGTTTTTGTGAAAAGTCAGGACATAGATTTGTATAATGACAAAGGTATGACATAGGTATTACAAGGAGAAGGTGACTTTTCAGGACATTACCCCATGTCCCCACTTTTCAAAACGCTTATAAATCACACAGAATGGAGTGTATTGAAAATCTAAAAATGCAGAAAGTTTCCTGTAAGGGGTAGGTTTAGGTGTAGGGTTGGTGTAGGGCAATAGCCCATACAGTTTGTACAGTATAAAAACCATTACGCCTATGGGATGTCCCCACTTTTCACAAAAACGAACATGTGTGTATGTGTGTGTGTGTGTGTGTGTGTGTGCGAGTGCATAAGTGTGAAAGCGTGTGTGTGAGTGAGTGAGTGAGTGAGTGAGTGAGTGAGTGTGTGTGTGTGTGTGTGTGTGTGTGTGTATGTATGTATGTATGTATAAGTGTGTGTGTGTGTGTGTTTATGTGAGTGTGTGTGCGTGTGCGTTTATGTGAGTGTGTGCGTGCGTGCGAGTGAGTGTGTGTGTTGTTACCTGAGGCCAGCGGGCGTCAGACGTGACTCTCTCACAGATCTGAGACACACATTTCTTCCTGGATTCAGGATCTTTTCGACTCACTATCACAGACTGATTGAACTCCAGCAGCGCTGAACACAAACAGATCAGCAGAGAGCTTTGGAGAGATTTTGAACAGAATTTGACAGACATCCACAGCATGGATATTTCCATGGATATGTACATTTTTCTTTTAGCAGACGCTTTTATCCAAAGTTACTTATTTAAATGGGTTTTGCTTGATTTTTGTTAGTTGCAACACTTCTACTTCCATCGTTCTGAAGTCAGTGGGTTTACTGAACGGGCTTTTGCTGAAATGCCTGAAATAAGGTTTGTGTTTAACACAAGATCAAGATATTTTCACAGTTTGTTTAATGTTTTCACAACATTAAACATCTGTAAAACCCCCTTGTGATTTTTTTTTTTAACTTTTACTTGGTTGATGAAGATAAATGTAATGCTTTTAAAGACAAAGTAAAGAAAACTTTAAGGAATAAATTGAATGGACCTCAATAGGTCAAAACAGTCTCTATATGCAAATGTCTCGTATAATGCTTTAAAGTTTGAAAACACAAATTCCAACAGATCTCCATTACTTTTTAATTACAATTCTTGTTTTTTGAGAAATTTATCAAAAGTAAGCAAGTTTATGATAAAACCAAAACAAATATCTGCCCATGGAAAATCAGCTTAATTCAAAGAGAAAATAAGTTCTAATTCTCATTTGACAGGTATTTGTTTTTGTGTTAAGTATAAACTTAACATTTATTTGACCTTCTATCTCTAGCACTCTCTATTTTAATTCTGTTTTATCTATTTGTTGTCTTTTTATTTATTGTATAAATAAAAAAAAAAAAAAAACACCTTTCTACATAAACTGTGTTAGTCTAACTGAGACGTGTTATAGCACTTACATATTGCTGTTTTGTTGATTTTGATTGCTTCTATTGTCCTCTTTTGTAAGTCACTTTGGATAAAAGCGTCTGCTAAATAACTAAATGTAAATGTAATGTAAATCTAAATAAACTCACTTAATTTGGTTGCATTTCTCAGAAAACAAGACTTCATACGTTCATTTTGCATCTCAGGTAAATATACTTTGATTTAAGGGAGTGTAGATATTTATTCATTTTGCAGTGTATGCAACATTTAATGCCATGACTTTACGAATTTATGATTTTCTGCTTTTCATTTACGACCTCTTAAGGCCTTCATTTGTGATATTTCAGATAAAATGTTCTTAGACTAAATGAAGGGTTTTGGGAAGCTGAATGGTGGTGTAGTTTGTTTATAGCCTGTGTTTAGCTGTATTTAGGCTTCAGAAGCTGCCTGAAGATTATCATGAACAAAATATGCATGAACCATAAGCTTTTTGTTGCTCACCGAGCTTCTATTCTGCAGTAATTGAATAACTGATTGAGTTTTTGTTGAAGAAACGAAGGCTCGAACCTTGACCTCACCTCCTATGACGGGTAGTTTGCAGTTCTCCGAGCGCGAGACGACGATCGGCAGACCTGTCGCGCAAAGCACCAGCATGTCCAGAAAACTGCTATGAGGTGCTACGACTAAAACCGGTGCTTCCTTCAGCTCCGCCTGATGACCTTTGACCTTAAACCACAGGAAGCCCACAGAGAAGAAGATGGCACGGCTGAGGAAGAGGATGATGTGATGGAAGAGCCAGCAGCGCCAGCCTCGAACCGGCTCCGCCCGCTCCGCCTCCGACAAACCGGCCAATCGCAGACGAGCAATCGGCCACATCAACAGGAAGAAGAGTGTGGCCAGAGTGATGCGGACAGGAAACAGAACCACGCCCAGAATGATTCCCTGAGAGAGAGAGAAAAAGAAATTGGTCATTATTCAATTCATGTTTATTTGTATAGCGCTTTTCACGATACAAATCACTGCAAAGCAGCTTTACAGAAAATTAAAGTTTCTACATTGTATTTAGTAGCAGCTTATCAGAGGTGACTGTGTCAAGTTGATGTCTATATGGCAGATATGTACAGTAAAAATCATGCAGTTATTTAATAACATATGTGACCCAAAACCACTCATAAGGGTCAGTTTAATATTTGGCTGATACACAACTATTTGAAAATCTGGAATCTGAGGGTGCAAAAAAATCAAAATACTGAGAAAATCACCTTTAAAGTTGTTCAAATGAAGTTCTTAGCAATGCATATTACTAATCAAAAATTAAGTTTTGATATATTTATGGTAAGAAATTTACAAAATATCTTCATGAAACATGATCTTAATATCCTAATGATTTTTGGCATAAAAGAAAAATGGATAATTTTGACCCATTCAATTAAGATTGGTTTATGTGGTTCTTCTCACATTATAAAAAAAATCTAAATTTCAAATCAGTATTTTATTCCCAAAGTGGGATAATGTACAGCCAGCTTGTCTTTAATGCAAAATGAAACATAAATCAGGACTGTAACAGGGAATTAGCTGACTATACAATAAAATAACTTGACTTATAAGCTAAAATATAGTCAAAATTATAAAGAAAATACTGAAAAATGGACATGTAAATAAAATTCACCACAGTAATTATAGCTTCAGCCAAAATAACCCTTAACTTAAATTAACTAGTGCTGTCAAACGATCAATCGCAATTAATCGCATCCAAAATAAAGGTTTTTGTTTACATAATGTGTGTGTGTGTACTGTGCATATTTATTATGTATATAAACACAGACATGCAGTATATATTTTGAAAATATTTACATGTATTTACATATATATATATATATATATATATATATATATATATATATATATACACACACACACACACAGACATATAGGCCTATTTTTCTTAAATATATACATGTGTGTGTATATTTATACATACATAATAAATATACACAGTACACACACATATATTATGTAAACAAAAAAATTATTAATAATATTAATCATTTGACAGCACTAAAATTAACCATGGTTTTATTATAGTAAATGTTCTGTAACCACGTTTTTTTATGTATTGATTTCCATTTGTATAACCACAGTTTTACTACAAATACCATGGCTGAACTACATTAGTGTCGCAAAACCTTGGTTAATTTGCAGTTGCCATGGTTTAACTATAGTAAACCTAAAATCATGATTTATTTGTAGTAAAACCATGGTTGATTTTCGTAAGGGACAAAAAAAAAAAAGTTACAGTTAGCCTACAAGCCTACTAAGTTAATACAGGACTTTCAAATAGGGCAAGATCCCAGTAAACATAAATATATATGATTTTACAATGCTACAGTTTGGTTGCAGTTACGTTACAACACAACGCTTTATCTAAAACAAGATGTAGTTTACAAAAATAGGTCTTATTTTAATATAATCAAATTAACCCTGAAAATACTTGACAACTGGTGTACTCTATTATATAAAGCTGTTTTTATATTTTAGCTAAGGTTGTCTTCGAAGGAGAATATACCAAAACAAACCCTGAGCTGAAGTAACGCGGGCCGCAGCAGCGTTACATTTCAGCGTTACGTTTAGCGGTTCTGTTACATTCGTTCACTGATGTCTGTCAGGTAGTGGGGTTTATTTTCTGCGTCCTATTCCAAAGAAAATCGCTTATTCTTTTGACGAATCGCCTGTGAATGACAGTAATTGATCAGATTACCGCAGTTTCGCTCTGGCAACAATCGACGTAACAGCAGTACGTTCTGGGCGGAAACGTCTGTTACCATGGTGATTTTTGTAATGGTACACCCAGAACATATGTTAGCTGACGTACGCGTTCAACTTTCCCACGTACGTCAGTCGGAACGTCACTCACGCAGTCGAACACATGGCGCTGAAAAAACGCGTGAAGATGAATGAGTTGATCTTACCTGAATCCGCCGAGCTGCTGTTAGATTCACTTCATGAACGAACGGATGCGGAGTGTGTGTTTTCCCCTTCAACATCATCATCACAAAACACGTAAACAACTTCAATAAACCGATAAATCAACGCGCGCGTGCGAACGATACTGCGTCTGCGGAGAGCGGCTAAGAATAGTGCGCAAAAAGTGCCAAATAAAGGAGTGAATAAAAAGTTAAGATGGCGGTGGTACTAAAAGAAAACTTCAAGAGTATTTATGTGGAACAATGCCAACCCCATCTGGTAAAAAAATACCGATGTAAAACGGAACTAGATCGCGTTCGCCCTCCAGGAACGATCAGCACACACAAACTTAAGTCGCAGAAAGTGAAGATTTACACGCTGAACCCCGCCCACTAAACACACAGCCTTCAGATGGCTCCGCCCACTAAACTAAGCATCACTCAACCTGACCCCGCCCACTAAACGCACAACCTTCAGATGGCTCCGCCCACTAAGCTAAACATCACTCAACCTGACCCCGCCCACTAAACACACAACCGTCAATCAACTTGACCCCGCCCACTTAAACACGCCCTGAAATCGGACCATAATTCAACTCAGTCACTGCGTCCTTTTAATATTATTTTAATTTATCAGAACTTACATTCTCGTATTCAATACGCTGTTCATTTATTTGTTATTTTTGGACATTTTTTTATACATAAATGTAATTTTTAGGTAAGAATTCGTGTGTTTTGTCTTTGACAGGCATAGAAACAAATCTTTTAAAAGTCAAAAGTGTTTTCTTTCTCTGAATTTACATTTAGTCATTTAGTAGATTATTAATTACTTAAACTTATAGATGCAGCCCAATATGTGGAAGAAATATACAGAATTGTGATTAATACAATGTTTTCTGAAAATAGAGAAATCACACACTAACTTAATAGTGTGAATAATATATATTTTTAAATACCTAATGAACTTACAACAATTAGGGATGACAAAATATCACAATATTTGTGTCACACGCTGTGAAATGCTGAAAGATAGTCACCATATTTCAAAGATAAACACAATATTTTATGCTGTGTGAGTCTGTATACTCATATTTTTGGCTCATTTTCCTGGAAGAGAAAGGCTGAATGTGAAGAGTTTAAGGAAACCTCGCTGAAGCTGCTTGTGAGCGAGTGTTTATCTGAAGCTTGATTGTGTTCTCTCGTCTGTTTGGCTCTGAGAGAGACTCGTGGACCGGGT
>JAFVLL020010235.1:90728-93228 GCA_021397915.2 Tor tambroides
TCTTTCTCTGAAACCAACTGAGAGTTTCCTCATTTTAAAGATTATTTTATTTCAAGTATCAAAAATGTTTGTAATGGTTTTACTTGACTATAGTAACCCTGTTTTGTACCATTCTGATGAAGTGTTGGTTTTTGTGAAATATTAGCGTGTTAAGCAGGGGTTCAGACGGTCACCTTCTCCACCAGGTTGCGGTCGGCCTCCTGTACGCTGGTGTCTGGCACGGGTTTATCCGAGTATCCCACCGGATACATGACGTCTCCATCCTTACTCTGCCTGTCGCCGCGATTCCTGCTGAGAGAAGCAGAGAGACAGCGTCAGGAGCAGAACGTTTATGGACGGGGTGTTTTTTTTTAACGATGTTAACATGGTTTAATATGATGCATATAATCTTATCATATATTTCATGACCTTGTACTTGAGTTATATCTGATCAAATGCACATCATCATTCTTTTGCTTGATTGGAACAGCAGCTATGCTAATGTTTTCTCTATTTGCTTCTCTGTTTCTAACACTGGCATCCCATGGTAACTAGGAATTACACAGCTTCAGTCTGGATCCAGCCCTTACGAAGATCTGAGGTGACCGAATGATGCCAACATACAAAACTACCAAATTTTTGCTATAAGTTTGATCGTAACACTGCTGTTATTGCTCTTAATAGTGTTTTATTACATGTCATTAAGTAACTGCATTTTACTGTACATTTCTGCCATATGGACATCAAATTGACAACTAGTCACCATTGATAAGCTAGTACTAAATATAACAAAGAGACGTCATTTATTTACTTGTTTGGTAAAGCTGCTATACAAATAAACTTGAACTGAATTGATGCGGCACCTGCTGTTGCCAAGGCTCAGCTCCAGAGTCCACTTCATCCTCTTGATTGTGGCTCCGCCCCTCGTAGCCAGAGCCCCGCCCCCCAGTGATGTCATCGCGTCTGAGCTCCGCCTCAGTCCAGCTGAACACAAACACTTCAGTCATTACTAGGGCTGGGAATCGAAAATCAATTAAGGTCAGGAATCAGAGAGTTGTTGTAAATTAAAATTTCAATTCCACCTACACTATATTGCCAAAAGTATTGGCTCGCCCCCTTCTAATGAACAGGTTTGACTACTTTAGTAATTTCTATGAGTATAAATCTTAATGTTAAAGCATATAATGATATTCTAGGAAATTGTGTGCTTCTAATATTATAGCAACAGTTTGGACAGGACCCTTTTCTATTCTAACATGACAATGCCTCTGTGTATAAGGCAAGCTTCAAAAAGAAAATGATTGATTGAGTCAGTGTGGAAGAACTTGACTGGTCTGCAGAAAACCAAGTCCTAATCCCAGTTGAACACTGGCTCTGGTGTGACTGTAAATGCAGACCTTGAGCCAAAAACTCATCACCAAACACCAATGACTTGTACATACGCTATATAGACAAAAGTATTGGCACCCCCTTCTTTAGAACAGAAAAATGCACTTCCAAATCTGTGGCAACAACGATGGGAACATAATTCATGTATTTAAAAATTGTATTTCCATCTCTGTTGCAACAGTTTTGGAAGTGTCTAAAATGACTGTACCCGTATGTATGAATTAATGAATTAATGTTCTGTTTGCATATTAATGTTTAATACTCCAGTAATGTCGGAGTATTTGTTTGTGTTTGATGTGAATGATCGTCTCACCGTTCGACGCTCTTCGATCAGCCGTTACTCAAACGAGAAGAACTAAAGTAAGTAAATGCTCGTCTAATGCAGTAAATGATCAGATCGATTGAGATTTAACGATTAAACTAAATAATAACGCAACATCAAAAGCGCTGCTGCTTTCCGAACAAGAACCTGCAGATGACGTCACGCGGCGCGCACTTCCGTCCTCAACAGATGACGTCAGAGACAGGAAGACCTAAAATAAATATCGAGATAAAATCTCTATTTCATCTTTTTTTTTAAAAGAATATATATTTATTTCTAAATGACAAAACCAAATACATTGGATTTATGTTTGTTGAAATATTTATTTTACTGGTTTTAATTTGTATTATTTTTTGCATTTATGATTTTACTAGACCAAAAACATTACGTTATTAATCAAAAAAATCTAACAACATTTTTAAATAAATATTTTTGATTATTTGTTAGTGACATTATAATGTATGTCCATAAATAATGTTTTTTAGTTTGATAATTTCGTTGCCCATCATCTATAATACAAATATAAGGATCAGCTGTGGACACCCCCCAAATACGCAAATTAATAACTTTTTAAAATATATTTAAAAAATTTTTGTTCTCTAAGAATATATATTTATTTTTCAAAGACAAAAAAGTACTGAATTTCTGGTTAGATATTATTGAAATATTTTAGCTATATATATTACTATTAAACTTTTTACTATTACTACTTAAATATATTACTATATTTAATGCATTTATGATTTTACTAGACCAAAAACATTACGTTGTTAATATAAAATCAAATAAGAACAACACTCAATGATTATT
>JAFVLL020010235.1:98228-100882 GCA_021397915.2 Tor tambroides
ATAATGAATGAATTAAAGCTGCTATGGTTAAGTAAAGATCTGCGCTCACTCTCGTCCAGCAGGTCGGTGATGTCGAGGCTCAGCGAGGGCAGGATGGCATCAAACATCTTGAACTCTTTACCGAATCTGGGCATGAGGAGCGGCAAACAAGACGGAGCCTGGAGAAAACCACATCAACGCCTGTGTATCTCACACTGTGATGATTATATATCTGACCCTGGAGCACAAAAGCAGTCTTAAGTCGCTGGGGTATATTTGTAGCAATAGCCAAAAATACATTGTATGGGTCAAAATTATCCATTTTTCTTTTATGCCAAAAATCATTAGGATATTAAGATCATGTTCCATGAAGATATTGTGTAAATTTCCTACCGTAATATATCAAAACTTAATTTTTGATTAGTAATATGCATTGCTAAGAACTTCATTTGAACAAATTTAAAGGTGATTTTCTCAATATTTAGATTTTTTTGCACCCTCAGATTCCAGATTTTCAAATAGTTGTATCTCAGCCAAATATTGTCCTATCCTAACAAACCATACATCAATGGAAAGATGATTTATTCAACTTTCAGATGATGTAGAAATCTCAATTTCAAAAAATTGAGCCTTATGACTGCTTTTGTGGTCCAGAGTCACAAATGTGTGTGTGTGTGTTACTAGACTCAGTCTTTCTATCTGGTTTCCTACAACTCAGGTTTCTCATTGTTTGCATCACACTACAGAACAGATCACTGAAGCATTGCCACGTATCTTGAATGGATGCCATGCTTACAAGGGAATGTACATAGCACGCCACGACAGAATACTGGATCTCATACTGAAAGACATCTCAAACCATTTGTCACCTTTAGTAAAAATATACATTCTTGTGTAAAATCATCCATGTTTCAGTATCTCAGTAGTACTTCTGATATCTTTTCTCATTTGTCTGCTAATACAGCAGATGTTGTTGTGAAAAGAGGTGATACTATATAATATTGTGAAGATCTATTGTATGCCACTGGCCCATGATTTTTTTTGTACATGTATTTAACTGCATCTGTACTATTTATGTCCCTGTAAATGATTTCTTTTAAATGGATTTGGATAACTTGTTAAAATGTGTGGTCACCTCTGTGAGCTTGAGTCCTGAGTGCATGAAGGAGGACTCGAGTAACGCCTGAACGCTGGACACACGCAGCAGCCCCGCCGCTGGAGACACGAGCGGAGAGACCGGAGAAACCGGAGGAGACGATGGAGACGCAGACGGAGGAAAGAGCTGATAGATGAAACACTCCTGCGCTTTCTGACTCACAGACCTGCACGCATCAAACAGGGTTACTGGAAAACACACATACAGTCAAACCAGAATTTATTCAGACGTCTTTATGTTATTTCTGAGCGAGACAATCATTTAAAATCATATTTACTTGAAGGTGCCACCACACCGATATAAAAATATGAAAATGGCGTACTGTCTTTATGAATGTGACTCTTAACATTCTTGTTATACGTAATATTCTCCACTTTTATATTACAAGCAGAATTATTACAATAATATTACATGATAATATTGTATGTATGGCCCAGCTCTGTAAAACTACACAATGTGGCGTTAAACACAGCAAAGAAGCAACATTTCATGAAGCATAAAGAGCTGAACTGCACACACATCACTGATGAGGAGGTCATGTACAGTAGTGTGTGTTTAACGCTCACTAACACTTCAGGACACACACACACACGTACGCACGCACGCACGCACGCACACACTCACACACACACACACACATACTCACACACACACGCACACACACCTGATCTTCAGCAGCGGCTCCACCCGGAGAAGCAGGAAAAGCTGGTTGAGGAATTCCTCTGGATCTGAATACACACACACACATACATATATATAGAGAGACGCACACACATATAGACACACACACAAGCTGTTGAAAAGTCACTGAATCTTTAAAATTGGAATAAAAACTTTATGGAACTGAAAAAAAATGTACAAGTATCTATTACATTATACAGAAATTATTAAGGAAGCACACTCACACATGCTTACAATCGCACAAGCACACACTTGAACAGGCACACACTCATGTATACTCACACTCGCATTCAAGCGCACACACACACTCACTCACTCACTCACACACACACTCACACACACACTCTCACACACACTCTCACACACACTCTCACACACACTCACTCTCACACACACTCACTCACACACACACTCACTCACACACACACTCACTCACACACACACTCACTCACACACACACTCACTCACTCACTCACACACACACACACACTCAGACTCACTCACTGACTCACTGACTCACTGACTGACTCACTGACTCACTGACTCACTGACTCACTCACTCACTGACTCACTCACTCACTCACTGACTCACTCACTCACTGACTCACTCACTCACTGACTCACTCACTCACTGACTCACTGACTCACTCACTCACTCACTCACTCACTCACTCACTCACTCACTCACACTCACTCACTCACTCACTCACTCACTCACTCACTCACTCACACTCTCACACTCTCACACTCACTCTTGTTCTGCTATCCTTGTGGGGACTCTCATAGGCATAATGTTGTTCTGCTGTACAGACCGTATTTTCTATCGTCCTACACCAAC
>JAFVLL020010236.1:8622-18622 GCA_021397915.2 Tor tambroides
GGCTACAGCTAGCAAGGAGCTAACCATGTCCCTTTAGTGGCTCGCGTTATTTTATTAGAACGCGTTATTTGCTTTCCGTGCCTTTCTGAATACAGGCACCAACCCAGCCCCGCACAGCCCGGAACATAACATTTATTTCCATGATCTGCCATTTTGGCTGTTGTCCTCGCTTGTTTCTTCACAATACCTGCAGAACTTCTGATGGTTCGGCTGGCGGCTGGCCTAGAACATGGGCGGGTATATGCAAATGTTGGGGGCGTAACTATTAGTGATCCCGACTGTTACGTCACAGTCGGTGTTATGTTCTGATTTGCCTGTTTTTCAGTGGTCTTTTTTATTTACGAGATTTACATAAGGAGGAGGAAACAATGGTGTTTGAGGCTCACTGTATGTCATTTCCATGTACAGAACTCTTATTCTTCAACTATGCCACGGTAAAGACAGTTTTCCATTCTATGGCACCTTTGAACTTTGAGCTTCGTAACTTTGCAGATGTTGTTTATGCTCACACAGCTACGTTACACACTAACAAAAGTTAAAGAGATGAAATCGTATTATATGACCCCTTTAACTATTTGCCACTTTAATTGTGAAGTATGTACTAACCTGGGTGCCAGGTTTGACGAGACGCAAAGCTGCTTCCGCACACAGGTGTGCTGCTTTGATAACATCAGCTTTCCTTCCTGTCACAGGTGCTTCCTGAAAGAAATCAAAATCACATCAAAAAATGACAGGATAACTTGCATTCAGCTGGAAAGTCACTAGTTTTGTGTCAGGGTTTATTGTTGCAATTATCATGATGCTACTTACCAAATAAATGGGCATTTGACTGACTTATTATATTATGCACTGCAGTAGAGGAAACAGACCAATACGAGTGAAATGAAACTAGTATAGCTATGTAGAAAATTGGATGCCTGGAACAGTGGAAAATTTGCAAATGTTTTTGACCATTAAATGATACAACTGACCAATTAGTAGCAACTACTCCAGAGAGGCATGTGATAATACTTTATAAATGCACTTTCAGGTACCCATACAGCTTTATAAAATGTAAACTGTAGTAACAGTGGGGAAGAAAAGTATACATGCACACGCACCTTAGTAGCTCCAATAACAAAGCTATGGGCCACGTTGGAGATGAAGCCGTCGACATGTACTCCTAAATCACTGTTGAGAGAAATGAGAATTTTAGGAGGGAAAATAGAAAAATAGACATACAGGTGCAGGGAAACCCGAGCAAAGCTTATGTGTTTTCAGAGAACAACCAAAATAAACAGCAAAACTTTGAGCACCTTCAAATGAATACAATAAAAATGTTCTTTAAAATAAAGTACCAGACCATAAATATGTCCTGCCCTAATAGGAAATACATTGACAAAGAAAATTACAGGAGCTAGAAGAGATTCCAGAACCCTTTCTTTTTGTGGAGTCTACATAAAAACACTACAAACTATTAAATATGACATTAACGTGCAAAGTTGCATGTGTGGACCACAAAAAAAAAAACAAGGGAACAAGCAGGAAGACACAATCGGAAGGGGTAGAGACGGAGAGTGGAGAACACTGCAGACAAGATGGGCCGAGTAAGAGGAAGGAGAGTGACTTGAGGAAAAGGAGAGGAAGGAAAAGACATGGGGAGGTTAGACAGACGCAGACGAACTGGAGAAGGGAGTTTGCCTACATTTTGACCAAATCTCCATCTTTCAGCGTGTAGTCTGGGTCACTCTTCAGGGGAGAGAAGTGGCAGACACAGTTATTGACTGACACACTGGTGGGGAACGCAATGCCTGCAAGAAAGGACAACCACCAATCCTCAACAAAAAGACCTTCTGCATAATGTCTGAGGAGAGAGATATTTCAAACGAGGCCTGCAGATTTCTCTGGAGGAGTCTAAATCTGAACCGATCTATTCTGAATGGGCTCAATAGGACATCACTTAATTTAAAGCCCACTCGATCGCTCACGAACCACAAGCATTTAGCCACGTCTCGATTTCGGTCTCACCTTTCTTCATGTCCTTCTCCTTCTTGAAGATCTTCCCAGTCTCTGTCATGATGAAAGCATCTCCTTTCTCACAGAGGCTGAGAACTGAAACTCCTGGTTTGGCTGCATCGATGACGACCCTCAACGCCTCTAAAAAGAGAAGAACAAGACTAAATTTTACGGGCAAAAAAGTCCATTGTCAAATTAGTGTTGTGATGTTCTGCTCACAAAGAAGTCACTTTCAACCCAAGCAGCTTTCTGTTGGTCAGCATGGTGAACCCCTTGCAAAATCTGCATGGGAAAATCTTTTGAGATTCCAGATCACATGGATTGCTATTGAAATGACTTGATTTTGCCTGTGAAAATCTGTAATGTGCTGGCAAATTCAAAAATTGTACTCAGAAAAGGAGTAATATGCACACTAAATGCAAGTCCAACTAATCCTACTAATAGCATAATTGATCATAGTCATCTAAATAAATAGGCTTTTAAAAGGGAGAAGCAACATTTCTAGTATGTTTTATTGCTGATGTCAAAGGCTGTGCATCAACTCATACTGAACAGTATTTCTGTGCAAAATTTTTGCTCATTTGTTAGAAACCATAATCAAATTTGGCATATTCCAACATGGACAGATTGTGTGACACGCTGTCATCCTCAACACTATACAAAAATCAAAAAATGACCCAGACTACATTAAACAAGGCTTGCATTGAGAATAAACATGCTTTGTGCAAATAACAATGGCTGCATTCTAAATTGCACACTTCCCTGCTATACAGTATGCCAGTGGTTCTCAAACCTCTCCATGAGTACCCCCAGCACTGCACATTTTGTATGTCTCCCTATATCTGACACACCCACTTCAGGTCTTGCAGTCTCCACTAATGAGCTGATGAGTTGAATCAGGTGTGATACATAAGGGAGACATACAAAATGTGCAGGGCTGGGGGTACTCCAGGACAGGTTTGAGAACCACTGCAATATGCGAACAGAATAGTATGTCTGAATTCATAGTATTCATAAAACAGCAGCATATAACATACTATTTCAAACTGAAGTGCACATCCCATGAGGCCACTGGAGAGCATTTGCGAATGGCAGGGAACAAAGCAACTGATACTGGTAGGTCACATGATGATGACAACATATTGCATTCATACTATAGAACATTTTTTAAAGGTTACAAAATTCTTGTTTAAAAGAAGTACCTATTGGAGGAGTATGCAATTTTGAATGCAGCTGATGTTTTGGACAACAAGTATTGCCTGCTGAGAGCATGAAATCACCTAAATTCAGGAGGCATTTATGGGGTGGTCACACTAGACTATGAGCACACTAAATTTCTTCAGACACTACAACAGTTGTGTTCAAAGATTGTGATCTTTTAATTCAGCTTACAGGTCATGCTGTGACACATCAATCTTCTATTGGTCACACATCTTCACGTGACACAAGCTCAGAAAACAGCAAAATGCTAAACTTCTTCGCATGAGTTTGTGTTTACGATCTATAGCATTCGCATACATACGAATAGAAGCAAATGGAGTGAAAAGTTTAGTTTGATGCCCATTTCCAAACCATAATGGTTCAAGATGTAATATCAATACTTTAACATCAGATTTTAGTGCAAACTTTTATGCAAAAAAAAATGAAGGTCCTGAAACAAATCCAGTCAAAAATCACTAAGAACACAGATGAGATATGCAAATGACAGGTGCTTGAACTTATATGAGGGAAGAAAGTTCTTATTTGAACCTACTATATATAGTCTCAACAATTTAGTCTGAAACAACTGTGGCAAAACTAAAAGTACAAAACCAGGAATGCCTGGAGCTCAAAGAGTACTGCACAACCATTCAAGTTCACCGTGCAAAAAAATTCAATGCTTTGTACTGATAATGTCAAAAGCCCCGTCAGCATCACCTCACCAGCTAAAGTTCACCTCCATGCTGTTCATTACCTGTGTGAGCAACGCTGACAGATGGCATGTGACAGCTCTCAAGTCACTCATCTGCCACAGTAAGGCAGTAGTGGACATATCCATCCAGACAGCTCACTAATAACCCATGCCTTTGAGGACTAACCTCTACCAGCTGGCAATGCCAGAGCCACAAGTGTCCACTGACATGCACTGAGGGCTAATGCTAGCTAGCATTAGCTCCAGAATGAGTCCCTCCGTTCTATATGACTGCAAAAAAGTGTACAGGCTTTGTACACATGTACCAGAGGAGCAGCTATGTATTTATAAGAGGTCACTTGCGGCTGTATGCTGCGTAAGGCCAAGGCGCTGGGTCTCCCGTCCCATGCCGCTCAACACATGGCATGCATGAGAAAGCAGCGTGGAGGCCCGTGTCACCGAGTCAACACCTCTATCACTCAAACGTCAAACTCACGGTTGGCGATGTCACCGCCCATCTTGTACTTGGTCACGACCAAGTCCTCGGCGATGGTCTGCTCTTGCTGCTCGTCGTCGGACATCGTTGCACCGGCTTTCGAAGCGTCTCTCTGGCTATACGACGAGCGGACAGCAGAAATCAGACACGCTACCACCAGAGCCGACCGTCCAGCTCCGCCCACGGCCTCCACGCACAGCGTGGCCACGCCTACTACGCAGCTACGTCACAGGTGTCGTCACATGCGATGGCGCCAAAACCAACCGAGGCTTTTGGATGTTTTCCAAAAAAGGGCACAGTGATGAAATTCACAATAGTTTGTCAAAGCATCTGACTGCACTGAAAATAGCCTGTTACCTGACTGTACTGAATTATGATTCTTACCGATTTCACATTACACATTTTTAAATAAACAAACAAACACAGGCCTATCACTGTTAAACTCAACCACAGTAATTCCAAGCAGCACACACTGAAAGAATAATAATAATAATAATAATAATAATAATAATAATATCTTACAATTAATATATGCTGAAATAATAATAATAATAATAATAATAATATAAAATAACAATAATTGTGAAAAATATAATATAATACTATAATATTATTAGATGAATAATAAAAAAAATAAATACATTATAAATTAAACTTAATCTATATATGGTAAATTGCAAGTAATTTAGAGAGTTTTAAGGCACTTCTCTTTTTCAGTTGCTTAAAAGGATTGAAATAAAATTTTCAAATGTGACCCTGGACCACAAAACCAGTCATAAGGGTCAATTTTGTGAAACTGAGGTTTATACATCAACTGACAGCTGAATAAATAAGCTTTCCACTGATTTTGAATTTGTTTTGGGTTTTTTTTTTTGGTTTTTTTTTGTTTTTTTGTTAGGATAGGACACTATTTAGCCGAGATACATCTAATCAAAAAAACTGAGAAAACTGCCTTTAAAGTTGTCCAAATGAAGTCATTAGCAATACATATTACTAATCAAATTAAGTTTTGATATATTTATGGTAGGAAATTTACAAACTATCTTCATGGAACATGATCTTTACTTAATATCCTAATGATTTTTGGCATAAAAGAAAAATTGATCATTTTGACCCATACAATGTATTTTTGGCTATTGCTACAAATATACCCGTGCTAATTAAGACTGGTTTTGTGGTCCATGGTCACCAATGTTTTTAAAATAGAATTAATTATTAAATATTGCATTATTAGATTTACACAAAATATTATTAATAATGGTTATTTTGTCAGCACAAGACTTGAGAAATAAGAAATCTATTGTAATATGCTATAATAAATCACAAAATGGGCTTGTAGGTGCCAGAATATGTTTTGTTCTGTTGTAAATCATTTGTAGTTATACAGTATCATACAGTAAGTGGCATCTCTGGAAATTAGGTCAGATGAATTCATCACACACCTACTAAGAGTTATAGACGATAAATCTTTCTTGATATTCATGGGAATTGTCTTAATAGATCTTATTAATAGCTACCTAAATATGTATTGAGACACTACTACATTTTAACAAAACAGAAAAAGCAGAAAAAAATTAGGGTATAAAGTATGTATGGTAAAAAATGTAGGGTAAAATTAAATGTTTCAAATGATTAGGTTTATATAGAAACATTTTATTGAAAGTGTAAGATAAAAGCAAATAAAAAATCCTTTCAAACTGTTACAAAGTAGAGAAAATACTTTAGTTTGATATGTGTGTACAAAACTATAGTTTTGTTACAAAAGCTTGTTTACTGGCCATTTCATTTGAAACATAACACAAGTACTTCATTATGATTTGTTCAGAAGGCATGCACAAAAAACACCTCAAAGAAAAACAACTTTACCCAAATTCAATCAATATGCAATTCAACTGACAACAATTTTATAAATTCCAAATGTAAATACCTCAGATTAGACGGATTTGGAATTGTGAAATAATCTGAGTGCAATCTGAACAGACGCACAGTGTTTTGGCAGCTGCTGACTGAATTGGGCACTTCATGAACACACTAAATAACAGATATTTAAGATGAACACTCACTCTCAAATGCACAAACGGCAAACGTATGGCTTCACTTGATGAGTACAACAAACTTGGCATGAACAGAACATCTGAAGTAACCACACACTTACATACATAACCAGATGTAAATATCAGTGCATTCAATGTGTAGCTCATGAACCTGGTCATTCTGGTGCCTCCACCAGATTAAAAAAAGACAAAGCTGCTCTTGGTTAACCATAATGCCACATTTTTAACTTAAAAATACATTTATTCTGTCAAGACTGCAACAGTTTTTCAGAAGTGCATTACTGAATAATATCCTGAACATTGGTCACTGAAGACAGTTCAACTTGCATTTGTTCATTTGCATCAAGTTCCTTCTATGTCTATGTGCGGACAGCATTGGCTTTATGAAACGACCTGCTGTGCCAATAGTCAGGGTTATCAAAAGCTTTATGTTCCATTCCTGCATGTACTTTTAAATACTCTTCCGGCCCGAGGCTCCGGGATTCGTCCGTCAGCCCAACACTCTCCTCATCTTCTCCCTCCAGATTCTGGTATTCGGCTGCAGATGCTCCACCCGCAGCCAACAAGTCCATATCCTCATATTCATACACTTCTCCTTCCCCTCCCATTAACCCCTGAACCCTGAGCGAATTCCTCAGCCGAGGCTGGCGGTTAGTGTACTGATAGTCTTCCTCCACGTATTCGTCTTCATCGTCCTGTGGCGATCTTCTCCGAGGAGGTTGGGAAACCGGTCTTGGGAGGTGAAGTTTGAGTCCTGCACCACCACGGATGTCCATGTACTCGTACTGAACCTCCTGGAGATCCAGATCGCCGTCTGTGTACTCTGCTTCACTGGACAGGAAATCTCCGTCACTGTGACTCCTTTGGTCGGTTGAGGACTGGGAGAGACCGCCGCTACTTTCTGAGCCCTCGATCGACGATCTCTTGCTGGGTCTGCTGGACCCTAGAGATTTGTGATTGCTGTACAAGCCGGCAGGGTTGAAGGAGGCGCTGCGGTTGCGCGGTGGTCGCTGATTGTAATCTTTAAGCTGCCCTGGTATATGCCCGAGAGAGAGGGTCTGGTTGTTCATATACTCGTATTCTTCACCTGCAACACTGTGGGCCTCCAAAAAGTCGCCGGAGTGACCTCTTGAGAGTCTCCTTTGTGAACGTTTTGCACGTGACGATGCGAATAGAAGAGTTTCTAAAGAAAATCAAAACACAAGAGATGTGTTAACATGAGTACTCCTCCTATTTATGGAAGCTGAGAACAGAAAATAAATAAAAAAAATTGCACATTTTAATTTATTTATGTACACTGAACAAAATTATAAACGCAACACTTGTTTTCCCCCATTTTTCATGAGCTGAACTCAAAGATCTAAGACTTTTTCTATGTACACAAAAGGCCTATTTCTCTCAAATATTGTTCACAAATCTGTCTAAATCTGTGCTAGTGAGCACTTCTCCTTTGCCGAGATAATCCATCCACCTCACAGGTGTGGCATATCAAGATGCTGATTAGACAGCATGATTATTGCACAGGTGTGCCTTAGGCTGGCCACAATAAAAAGCCACTCTAAAATAATTTAAAAATAAATACAATAATTAAAAAAAATAAGATGTTACATTTTTGAATGGTAGTGTATTGGTTTCCCCCCCAAAAAAATTAAGCAGCAAAAAACCTTTTTTTAACATTGATAATAAGCAGTAAATCAGCATATTAGAATGATTTCTGAAGGATCATGTGACACTGAAGACTGGAGTAACGATGCTGAAAATTCAGCTTTGCATCCCAGAAATAAATTGCATTTTATAATATAATAAAATAGATGAACCGTTATTTTAAATTGTAATAATATTTCACAATATTCACTGTTTTTTTTACTATATTTTTAATAAAATAATTGCAGCC
Source organism: Tor tambroides (assembly GCA_021397915.2). Taxonomy (NCBI): domain Eukaryota; kingdom Metazoa; phylum Chordata; class Actinopteri; order Cypriniformes; family Cyprinidae; genus Tor; species Tor tambroides. The sequence continues at coordinate 16,953 of JAFVLL020010236.1, forward strand.
TTGATGAGCATAAGAGATGTCTCTCAAAAATATTTTTAAAAATCTAAATTATTTCATCAGATTTGACCAGTAGTGTATGTCATAACTGTCAATCTATATCTCAGAATGTGATTATGTATGACAACATAAATGTATTTCTTATTTTAAATATCTCAAAATTACTAAAATTATTCATTTTTTTTTTTTTTTTTTTTTTTTTTACTATGAAGGCAGAAATGGGCTTCCACAGACTTTTTAATCTTGCTTCACAGGACCTTTTAAGTTCAAAGCACTAAAATTTTGTATAAATTGTTGCATAAAGGTTACACACACACACACAAACGCTGCTCTAATGTACTTATCCTCACCTTTCTCTGGACTTTCACCAAATCCAGGCAAAACGTATCCATTTTGGTCCTCTTCTCCTTGAGTGCCCGTGGAGGTTGTTTCCGGAGGTCCTGATAGACTGTCCCGCTGTGACATGTAAGCGCTGTCCTCACGATGTGTGACCCTCCTCATGCTGCCAACCATCGAGAAGTCCTCGTTCACCTCCAGCTCCACCGCAGTTCCCCGTCCCTCTGAGCTCTCAGAAACAGTGCATCCAGAGTCGAGGCGGGACCGAGATGCCCATCCCATCTACAGCAAAATGAGGTGGACGATATATTGATTAGAAGTTGTATATTAAGCCATATGCTTTTAGAAATGTGCTTTACATGCAGACATGTTAATTCCTGACACATTAAATGCAGTTTTTATATGGATGGTCTATTGCACTGAAATGCGCTTTAGACATGATTGAAACCTCACCTGTACTGAGCTCTCCAGACCGGGGGTCATTGGTAGATATCCAGCAACATTAGACGGAGTCAGACTTGCCTGTTGTAACAATAAAAAGAAAAGTGTCAAAGAGATATGATGCTTATTAATTCATTATTCATAGAACCTTCACAAATCATCTGAAAATAAACACTAACGTTAAAAAGTTTAGGATCAGTACGATTTTTTAAAAGAAACTAATACTCTTATCGTACTAGGATGGATTAAATTGACAAAAAGTATCAGTAATATACATTATATTATTGCAAAAGATTTCTATTTCAGATTAATACTATTCTTTCGAACCTTCTATTTGAGTCCTGAAGAATAAGTATAATGGTTTCCACAAAAATATTAAGAAGCACATGGTTTTCAGTATTGATACTTATAAGAAATGTTCTTTCTTGAGCATCAAATCAGCATATTATAATGATTTCTGAAGGATCATGTGACTTTGAAGGCTGGAGTAATGATGCTGAAAATTCAGCTTTGCAACAAAATGACATTTTAAAATATCAAATTAGACAACATTCAATGTAAAATGAAGACTAAGTGTGCATAAGAGAGGCGTCTTTCACTTGTGTTAAAAAAAACTTACCAACCCCAAATTTTTGAAATAGTAGTGAAATAATGTACATTAGTCTTTTCAAATCATCGCATATTAATTGTGGTCAATATTATAAAACGTACCTGATGAGAATCTATACGCAATCTAGAGAAGCTTCTGGATGGTGTTATATAGCGTGGCATGTCTGTTGTATCTTCCAAGACTTCATCTTCCTGGTCCTCCAGCGCCACCCCTAGAATGTCCATCTCCGTTCCTCTCTGATGGGACTCATCTGAGGCTGGGTCAGGAGCTCTGTACTCCTCCTAGT